>CM055818.1:7537921-7600149 GCA_029582265.1 Zoroaster sp. YZ-2022
ATAAGAAACTCATCATCGCAATTCAAACAAAACTTAACAATGATTTTTGCTGACAGCGAGAGGAAAGTCCTTTGGCATGGGCACAGAGAATAACTCATGGTATAAACTGGTTAAGAATGAGTTTGCAAATTTGTGAAACTCATTTTAAAGCTCTGTTTTGAGACATTATACTACTATTGTAGTTTAACTTGTTTTATAACTTATCCAAGGGCTACTGAAAACTAAGGACAACTACATTTAGTACAATTCAATTCTTACTACATGTAGGTAAACTTGTAGCTTTGCATGGTGAGGAGGATAAGTAAGACTAATTGCGGTGACACCATGTGAAATTCTCTATTGAGTAGTAATTATTTCTGAAAAGAACTGGAGGTACAAATCGACGTTTCGATCAGTATGCTCTGATCGAAACGTTGAGTTGTACCTCCAGTTCAGAACTAATTACTACTCAATTGAGAATTTCAACTGGTGTCACCGCAATTAGTCTTACTCAATTCTTACTGGTCCTGTTGGCTACCATAAGTTATTTAGGCCACCGGGAATTTGTAATTTAAAATTAAACAAAAATGGTTGAAATTTGATGTAAAACTTAAATGGTGTAAAGCAGATGATGGTATCAATCTTCCCTAGAAATATTTTTATTTCTGGTAATGAAACCAAGGAACAAGCACTGAAGCTCGGAAGCCTGAGGAAACCTGTAAACAAGAGTCCTTCTTACATGTACATAATATATGTGAACCAGAAACAACCAGGGTTACCCCTATTTTTCCACGATAGGCCTTCTTGGTTCTTTTTAGGGCTGTGCATTTTCGGATATTTTTGAAACCGGATACCCGAAATCAGGAAAGTTCGGATACCGGTTTTCATTCTTGTTGAAAACATGCCTCCTTTGGTGTACAAATACATGTAAACGTTAACAAAATTGACCTAAAGTTATAATACAGAGGATACCACATTTAATTCGATCTTTATTAAAGTATAACATCTTGGTGACAAAATATTGTATTTACGGAAAGTTATTTCTGAAATAAAACCGTAAAAATTGCTACAAAAGTGTCTTTAATAACACAATTTACAAAAGAAAGCCCAATTGATCACACGCGTGCACACAAGGCCGGTGCATCACACAGCTACAGCGGCCTCACACGTGACTGTGTCAGGGAGTGACTACCATCATCAGAAGACAATGATCACTGGTGTGTGCGTGATCAGAGCGCATGCGTATAGCAAATTGACTTGGATGTTCATGTCACAAAACACGTGTTGAATAATGTCATTGGTCGATCAAAGGCGATGTGGGCGGAACTAACCCGTTGTGGGAAAACAATTCATGTGCTTGCGCCTTGCCGCGCCCCTGCGTTCCAAATAAGGATATCACGTACGTCATGTTGGCTTTGGATAAGGACATGATTTTGCGTACTAAAATAATATTTAATATTATGAAACTAACAAACTGCAAAATATTAACAAATCTAAAATCAGAACTTGAATATTAATGTTTCTATCATAATGAACTTTAGTTAAATGTCAATAAACCTGTCAATAAACCTTGTTTCTAGCTTGAAAGAATGAATTTTACCAATTTGGGCCCCATTTTTCTCAAAATAGGACCAAACTTGTCTATTCCCTGTTGAACGTGGCATCGTGTTGATCGGTCAGTCAAGAAATGAGTCTAAAATTTAGGATGCGCACTCATCAAAAAATAACTTAACAAAATGCATCTGTGTAAGTTTTATCTACTTTTTAATTAGTATTCAGCCAATTTGTCCCCTCCATCAATGTTTGACGATCCATAATTTGCAGCTCATCATAAGCAACCACATTTCGTCCCTCATAAACATCTTTTCAACTGATAGGAGATTAGGTGATTGTAAAAATAAGCTGCCCAATTGAAAGAATCAAACTCGCAACCAATAATACCTTTCAAATCTGACTGATTATGGATCCTACTGTTGGTTTCAAAGACAATGACCGACTTATTGTCACCTTGTCGGCAAATGTAATACACAAGAGAGCTCGGTATCGGTGGGTAAATAAATGTAAATCTTGGTGATATTCTGAGGGATGGTCGGTGGCACAACAAAATAATTACACAACAAAACCAATTTCAACACCACTTTTTTTATTAGGACAATTAATGTGGATGTCCCCTATAATAAAATCCCCTCTATTAACACATCATGGTGCACACTCCAGTGCAGACATAAACCAGCAGTTATTGTCCCACTAATCCAATTACTGTGAACAATAGGCAAACATTCCATCCTGAGCAGCTAGTTTGATACTTGTTTGTAGCATGCCACAGCCAGGCTATTTGAGTCTTAATGATACAAAGTATCAGTTGGACAAAAGTGTTAAAGGCTTTATCTTGAATAAAATTGCTCCTAAAAGTGTAAACATTACATTGTTCAATAGTCAAAGATTTCTGTTCACACCTCTGAAATGCTAAGTCCCAATTTTAAAAAGTCGTTTACAGGTACTTGGAACCGAAAAACGGAACCGGGTAATGACAGTTTCGGTCAGGTATCCGAATACCCGGATACCCAGCACAGCCCTAGTTCTTTTGCATGCATTACTTATATAGTACACAGGACCTACATCCCATCCAAAGGATGAAGCAATTATGGTTAAGTGTCTTCCTCAAGGACACAAGGTGCCGTGACCTGGCATGCCGAGATTCGAACCCACATTCTGACAATACCAATGCACTACACCGCTCGGCCACAACACTCCACTGAGTGTTGTCCTTGAAGTGCTGTTCTTTTTAAAGAAAAGTTGAAATATTGCCAGTAAGTTTATCAGTTAAAGTACTTTCCATGTATAAATGCAATGAGCTAAAAATATCACAGGTTTGAGGTTAACAGGTTTTTTTGTCATGTTATCACAGGTTAAAATGTACATGATCTTGATTCAAAGTTTTGCCAACATTTCCAATGTTAAATTGTACCTTCCCTTAAACAACTTTTGTTTGGCAAGGATAAAGCATTTGATGACAGATGTGCATCATACATGTACATGTATGTAGTACCATCAAATTTAACCTTTTGACCCCAATTCAACTGTACAAAAGAAAAACGCACTGCAAATATACATTGTAGCTACATGTACAGTACTGAAGTCTTGCATGATGTGATTCATTCTATAGATTCCTGGTTGAAGTGAGAAACATTACACGTATCTCTTTCTGTGCCATACTGCTGTATATATGACTGTATTTCAACAGGATCTTCAAAGAGTACTGAGATTTTGAAGATTTTATATTATAAAGATATACATGTATTTACACCTACTGTACAATACTACTAGCTGTCACAATTCAAGTAAGTTGACAAATAATTTGAGATTGATTTGCAAAGTGGTTGTAGGGAATGTACATATAAACTGTATTGGTAATGTTGGCATTTAACAGCTGAGAAAAGTCTGCTTGCTTTCTTTGATTACATTAACCCTCCTACTACTACAAGAGTCAAAATCAGTCAAAATGTTGATATACTTGCCAAGGTATATCTAGTGCACTTAAACACTGTCAAACCTTACGTGTAGTAAGTATATGTGCAGGTCAAAATGAGTTGACCGTTTTTGACTGGTAAAAAGCATTGTCTGGTATTGTTCAGAGTGGTCAAAATGTCAGTAAAAATCAGTCAGAAATGCCCTGTGTGCAAATTTGGGTCAACTGAAGTGCAGCAATAGTAGGAGGGTTAACCCTCCTACTACAAGGGTCAAAAATCAGTCAAAATGTTGATATACTTGCCAAGTAGGGGTGTCAATTTTTTTTTTTTTGATAGTCAATTATCGACGGCCATGATATTGGTGATACACGATATTATCGTCTCAATACGCAGATTTTTTTCAATACATGAAAAAATGTATGTATCGTATATTAACGACACTGGACACCGAAATAACTAGTTTTACATGGAAGTTTTACAAGCAAGTGCTACAGGGAAGTTGCGTAGGTAATAAACAGTTACTCCAAAATGAGCCGAGTTCTTGGATTTTTGCAGCTCGGTGCAACAAACATTTCATAGCCTTAGTTAAGGCCAATGCACACAAGTAGTGGGAACGTGAGTGGCATCCCATTTGGAGACAACTTATCACTCCAGCGATACTAAAAAGAGCGATATAAATTTGATATCGCCGATATTTTTGGATTATCGTCAATAGGGCGATATTTTGATATCTTCAAAACTATAAATGATTTAGCCGATAATTTTTTAATATCGTATCATTACGATATCATCATTATATTATCCACCTCTATTGCCAAGGTGTATCTAGTGCACTTAAACACTGTCAAACCTTACGTGTAGGCCAAAATGAATCGACCGTTTTTGACGGGTAAAAGCATTGTCTTGTATGGTTCAGGGTGGTCAAAATGACAGTAAAAACCAGTGAAAAATGTTCCAGTGTGCACACATCTGGGTCAACAGTCAAAACAGGCAGTTAACTGGTTTTGACCTCTATAGCTACTTGCCACTAAAGTGCAGCTATAGGAGGAGGGTTAAACAACAAAAGTTTCAGCTTACTACATGTATATTATGACCTCATTCACTTCAATCGTCAAAACTCATGCAAAAGAATATCGTGGCGTTTATGAACGAATAGTGACAATGTATTCTATCAGCAAACACTAACTTTGTATTCATTCTTAGAACACGTCATTTTTATATAGAATTCAGACTTGATTTACTGGAGAATAAAACTTACGTAAATTTCTGGGGAATACAAATTTGACTATTCTTAAAAATGTTAGCAACTCGGACAAAAATATATCAAGGAGTGTTTGATACCACCATCAATGTTATTCCAAGTAATATAGCACCACCTAGCGATAACCTATTGCTTGACAATTTTAACGGTGCGCCCCATCCAGCTCACCCCGCTGTTTGTAAGATTAATTTTGTACGGGCCAATAAAAATGGGAATCCTAATGCTGTGCATATTTTTGTCATGTCTTTCTTTGAAATGAGAGCACCTTTACTAACCTTCACATCTTGTTAGGTTTGAGGATAATAACGTGGTAATTTTGTAATCGGGTACATGTAATAAATAATGTTGTACATTTAAAGCTGATTGAAGAGATTTCTATATTCCTATCTTGTCATTTACAGGACAAGATAACAAATCGGTAAAGATGGCCGCCAGTATCACGGTTCATTCAGTGCTTGGTAAGATCAGTCAGGATCATCTTGAGTGCGTGATCTGCACCAACCGATACACAGATCCCAAAGTGCTAGACTGTCTGCACAGTTTTTGTCTCCAATGTCTCCATAAACTCAAAGACAGACAAGATCCGCAAGACACAAAGATTCCCTGCCCACTGTGCAGGCGAGACACTGTATTGAAAGAAAACGGAATCACTGGTCTGCCTAATGACTTTAAATTGAGTGCCATGGTGGAGGAGATTACCTTACAGGAAAAGCTTTTGGAAGGTCAGGGGTCAGAGGTCAAATGTCAGAACTGTGATGAGGGCCATCAGGCTGTTTCACGGTGTATGGACTGTGATAACTTTCTCTGTCAAGAATGTCAAAGAGCACATGACCGAATGGCTGTAATGAAATCTCACCAAGTCTATACTATGGCTCAGTTGCAATCGGGTGAGATTACCTACAAGAGCAAATTACGAGAATTTGTTCCAAAATGTGAGAAGCATACTGATCAGAATCTAAGCTTCTACTGCAACACTTGTAAGAAGTTAGTATGTACAAGTTGCACCATTCTAGATCATAAAAGTCACAAACATGACGTTATTGGCATACCTGAGGCTTTAGACAAATGCAAACGAGAAGTTGCAGAACTGGTTGCAAAAGCTGAAAAGAGCAAGGCAGATATCATCACTGCCATGAAAGAAACTCGCGAGTCACGCAAGAAACTGGAATCTGCATTTGCCAAAACCAAAAAGAAAATCTCCCTCAAGGGTGCCAAGGAATTTGCTAGGATCATAGAGGAGCAGCAGAAATTGGAGCAAGAGGCAGACAAGATTTACAAAGACAGACTCAAGACATTTGAAACTGCTGAGGCCACAAACAGCAATGAAGTGAATCAGGCAGACAACAAGCTGGATGAGGTGAACCGACTGATAGCTCAAGGGAGTAGCCACGAGATTCTAGACCTCAAGCAGAAACTTATTCATAATCTTGATGAATTGACTGGCAAACAGCCCGAGAAAGTGTCTGACAGGTTGTCCATCATGGACTTTGAAGAGGATGAATGGTCACTTGGAAGACTAGTGCTGCAATATGAGCAAAACTGGGAATTGAAAACAGACTTAAGGACATTTGCACCAGAAAAAAATTCGCAGAAAAAATTCAGTTGTGCATGTGATGTTGCAGCTTTCTCCAATAATGAAATAGTAGTGGCAGATGTTGAGCACCGTCAGCTGATTTCTTATATAAACATGAACAAATCTAAATCCATTGTCATCCCACATCAACTACAAATCACAGGTCTTAGTGATCTAAGACGTGTTAAAGTGAACAATGACGATCAGCTTATTGTTCTAGACTGTCCAGCAGTCAAGATCTTCAACAGGAACTATCAGTTTCTCCATCAGTTTACACCAGGTCTAGGGTCAGGCAGCATACCAACATGCCTTGCAGTGGATGACAACAATCTGATAGCAGTGGGTTACAGGAACAAGAAAGAGATATCTCTACACAAGTTAGATGGATCCCGTATCAGAACACTTCCTGCTCCAGGGATTGGTTGGTATTTGACTACATACAATCAGAAGCTCATCTACAACAATAAGGAGAAGAAAATGTTACTATCAATAGACTACAATGGTGGCATGGTCTTCTCAGTAGATATGAAGACTGGATACCCTTATGGTGTGTGTTGTGACAGTGATGGGAGCATCTATGTTGTTCTGTGTACAAAAATGACTACAACCTCATCATATATAATTCAGCAATACAGTCCTGATGGCAAGTACATTAGATGTGTCATCAAGGATTGTGGTAATCCCTATGGCATCACATTCACACCAGGAGGTGATCTGGTAGTGGCTGCAGACAAATCTGTTCAAATCTATCACCGTGTGTAAAGACAAGAACCAGACTTTCACACAAGTCAACAACCAAATTGAACTGAACCAATGTATTTAATTAACCCTAACGAACCCATCCAGCCAAACTCCAACACCAGGGATTGTTGGAATATGGCTGGATGAGTACTGTATGTGTGCAGTGTTGGATTTTGATTGAGTGAGGACGGTAGTTCTACTAGCATGCAACATTGTTAGACTTTGAGTGGAGAGAGTGTGTGTATGCAACCTGCTGTAATAAACAACCGATAAAGGCAAATATTGTACTTAGGTATGCTTGGCATTGTGTCTAACATCATACAACTAGAACCTACCATTTATTCCATAGGGTGTTTTAGTTTTTGTATAGTTAAGTTTTTTTAGCATGAAAACAATTGTTGGATTAGGATGGGTTGAGTACTGTGTGACTCCAGTGTTCAAACTTTACTTTGAGCCATGTGTCCCCACTCAATCAAAATCCAACAGCTAAGGGCCTGTTGGAGTTTGACAGGTTGAGTACTGTTATGGCAATTGGACTGTTGGAGTTTGATGGGTTGAGTACTGTAAACCAGCAACAATCAACCATGGTGTTGGGATTTGATAGGTTGAGGAAGGTTTCTAGTAAAAATGCTTAGGGAGTTAGGGTTAACCCTAACTCCCTAGGCCCATTTGCTTACACATAACCTGAATCCTTCCTAACTCCCTAGGCCCATTTGCTTACACATAACCTGAATCCTCCAAAATCATTCAGTAGTAAAGCAAGTACATGACATGTATGCACACATGTGTTTCTAATCTGTGATACATGTACATGGACAGAGACCCTCCCTGCATGCATGGAGCAATAAACAATGTCCACTGACCCAAGCACTGGACCTTGCAATCACTACAACAAACATGGATGTACATGTACCATGGGAAGGCAAGTATGCCTAATAACCTCAATCCTCCAAAATCCTTCACTTTAGCAAAGAGCATGTAGCATGTAACCTCAATCCTTCAAAATCCTTCACTTTAGCAAAGAGCATGTAGCATGTAACCTCAATCCTTCAAAATCCTTCACTTTAGCAAAGAGGATTTTGGAAGACTTGGGTTAAAGTATGGATACAGAGTCTACTTCAGTCTACTTACCTGTAGAGCCACGACATTTGCATAGACTAACACTGCTTACAGTGGAAGGATGTGAGAGAGTACTCTTATGTTTATCTGGTGGACGTTCCCATGTCCCATGGCAAACAAACATTCACTCAATATCTCTACAACTACTTCTTTATTAACCCTCCTGCTACTACAAGGGTCAAAGTCAGTCAAAATGTTGATATACTTGCCAAGGTATATCTAGTGTACTTAACCCTCCTGCTACTACAAGGGTCAAAGTCAGTCAAAATGTTGATATACTTGCCAAGGTATATCTAGTGCACTTAACCCTCCTACTACTACAAGGGTCAAAGTCAGTCAAAATGTTGATATACTTGCCAAGGTATATCTAGTGCACTTAACCCTCCTGCTACTACAAGGGTCAAAGTCAGTCAAAATGTTGATATACTTGCCAAGGTATATCTAGTGTACTTAACCCTCCTGCTACTACAAGGGTCAAAGTCAGTCAAAATGTTGATATACTTGCCAAGGTATATCTAGTGCACTTAACCCTCCTGCTACTACAAGGGTCAAAGTCAGTCAAAATGTTGATATACTTGCCAAGGTATATCTAGTGCACTTAACCCTCCTACTACTACAAGGGTCAAAGTCAGTCAAAATGTTGATATACTTGCCAAGGTATATCTAGTGCACTTATAAGTCAAACACTGTAAAACCTTACGTGTAGTAAGTACATTTACAGGTCAAAATGAGTCGACCGTTTTTGACTGGTAAAAGCATTGTCTGGTATTGTTTAGGGTGGTCAAATAGACAGTAAAAACCAGTCTAAAATGCCCCTGTGTGCACATTTGGGTCAACAGACAAAACAGTCAGTTGACTTGGTTTTGACCTCTGTAGCAATTTCCCACAAAAGTGCAGCAATAGTAGGAGGGTTAATTCTTTATTGAAAAAAAATCTTTTATACGTATGGTAAATTAATTTTGTGAAATGCAACAAAGACGATCCATTTCATATGATCCTTCAAGCCCCTTGTTGTCTGGCTACATGAATCAAAATTTCTTGCTGGTGATTGAATGGGTTTTGTTTTTGTAAAAAATTCTGATAAATCTTATTCAGGACTATTAAAATTGCATCAATTGTGCACTTCGGGAAATAAAAGAGGCGCGCATTTTTTTATATAAAGGAAATGAAAGGTCCCATTTTTATAATGTAGGACTCATCATGTTTTGTGAATTTGGTATTTAAACATTGGAGTTTGGGGTGAGGAGGAATATTTCTGAAAACTAGACAAATTACCCCTATACTACTCAAAACAATTTAGGGAACACCGGAATAATCTCTGTTAAAGCAAGATTTATTTCAGATAAACACAATGTTTCACAGATTTGATGAGAAACAACTGCACAATGAAACAGATGATAAAGGATGCATGTAGTGATTACACATTTCATGACATGACTACTGACAGAGAGAGGGGGTTGAAAATGAAAATCCCGGTTCATGTAACATTTCAAACCTATTTGATGTTAAAAATCCGGTGTTCCTTAAATTGTTTTGAGTAGTATATAAATGGATCCATGTTTACAACTATCCAGACAGGGAACTACATTTATTGTTTTACTGCTCTTTCTCTTTTCTGATTTCCAACAATAAATTAGATAAATCAAACATATTACCTTTTGCAAATACCCGATTACAAAATTACTGAATTACAAAGCAGGCCTCCCAGCGAAACCTGTAAAACCTATAAAAGAAAACCTATATGTCAAAACCTTTACTTCCCCAAAAAACCTGTATTAACCTATGAAAATGTTTATTTTTAATCTCCTGCAACACATTTTCAACTTATTTAAAAATTATGACCTCATAAAATCCTCATGGCTTTGAAGAAAAATTACTTCCTAAGTATAAAGAGATGAAGCCTAAACAGTAGCCAAACTGTAACATGTGTAACCGCTCTTAGATTTTCTGTCGGTCAGGGTATGGGGTAATGTACTTTGTTGCAAAAAGTACTCAGAAGGTAGGCAATTTACCAAAAACCTGTTAACAGTGGATAATCACGGGGAAATAGCCTCAAAAACTTACTTTAGCATTTTTGGTAAACCTGTAATAAACTATATTTTGCTTAAAAATATATTTTAAAAAACCGTGTGTATATTCAATGGTAGAGTAGGCACTGGGAGGCCAGCAAAGTCTAAAAAATTACTTGATGTGTTCAAAGGTTGTGATAATAATAATGTAGACTTATACATGTATAGCACACGTACATGTATCCACCAAACTGGTGCTCAAGGCGCATTATGTTATTACCCCTGCTCATCAAGCGCATCATTCCTGAAACCATCTCAGCTCCCTGGGGAGTATACAGCTCAATTGCTGCCATTACAGTGCAGAGCTGCCAACTCTTCCAGATTCTGCGGAAGACTTCGCGTATTTGACGGTAATTTACTTACTTAAAATATATGCAAGGAGGCCTCTCCTTTTGGTGCCAAAAGGAGAGGCCTCTTTGCATATATTTACCGTCAAATACGCGAAGTCTTCCGCAGAATCCGGAAGAGTTGGCAGCTCTGACAGTGCATATAGGGCTAATCAAACAGAACAACCAACTCTGCCCTCACAGGTACCCATTTACCCCTGGGTGGAGAGAAGCAGTTATGGTAAAGTGTCTTGCTCAAGGACACAAGCACCATGGTCGCGGTTGGGATTCGAACCCACATTCTGACGACTCAGCCATCAGAACACAAATCCGATGCACTAAACTGCTCAACCATGGCACTGATGGTATCAAACATTCTGAATAATGCTGTAATTTCTGAGAAAACGTGAAATGTATTGCAAATGTAAAATGAATCACAGCCGTTATCTACATGTACTTATGTACATTATTTTCCATATTATAATAATGCATGTACGTAAAACTTGTAGCTTTGTATGGTGAAAAGAATAAGTAAGGACTGTTTGTGGTGACGCCAAGTAGAAATTCTCTTTTTAGTAGTAATTAGTTCTGAAAAGAACTGGGGGCTCGTTTTCGTGATCGTAACCAGAAACATGTTTGGACTTCGGTCATTGATTAATTAAGCATTTTCGTGAGTTTGGTTGTGCGGTGATGACGTCATTGTTCTGACCAAACGTCAACCGAAGTTTGTGGTAGGTTGCGCTTGGTTTCAAGACGGCGGATTGTAAAAAGTAACGAAAGTTTTGTTAATTAATTGTTAAAACATGATAGAATGATTGTTGGTATACCAGTATATCTTTCAAGTTTATTACTAGCACTCACCAGTAAGTTCTATTTAGCCAAAAATTGGAATTACACCGTATATTTTGAGAAACATTGATTGAACACGTCGCAAACTGAAAACAATTTTTAGGTTACGCTCATGTTTTCGCGTAGCTATGCCGTCTTGTTTCTGGTCAAGAATAGATGACGTCAGAAACACGTTTCTCTCATAATTTGTTTGCTGACTCCTGGAACACAATGAAGACACAATGATAAGGGAGGGGGGTTGCACTCTGCCCCTGGTTGGTGACAACTCGATGTTTGAATCAGTATGCTCCGATTGTTATAAGGAGAAGATACAAAAAAAATCTGAATTTATGTTATAATGATGCAATAAAATTATCTGCAATTTTCACAGGTTGGTTTCTGTATACGTGTATCTCTTGATTCTTATACAGTATGGATGCATTTACAGACATAATAACAATTATAATGTGGACTTACATGTATATAGCGCACATATCCAAACTAGTGCTCATGGTGCATTATATTATTACTCCTGCTCATCAGGCTCATAAATCATTCCTGAAACAATCTCAGCTCCCTGGGGAGTATACAGCTCAATTGCTGCCATTTCGGCGCATATAATAATAATAATAATAATGTATAGATTTATATAGCGCACGTATCCACCAACTAAGTGGCGCTCAAGGCGCATTATATTATTATCCCTGCTCATGAGGCTCATAAGGCTCATAAATCATTCCTGAAACCATCTCAGCTCCCTGGGGAGTATACAGCTCAATTGCTGCCATTTCTAGCGCATATAGAGCAAAACCATCTCTGCCTTCACAGGTACCCATTTAACCCCTGGGTGAGAGAAGCAATTATGGTTAAGTGTCTTGCTCAAGGACACAGGTGTCACGGCCGGGCTCGAACCCACACTCTGCTGCTGGCAACACCAGAACTTGAGTTCAGTGCGCTAGACCGCACGACAATCCACTTTACGTGCATTATACAACACACGGGACCTACGGCTTTACGTCCCATCCGAAGGACGAAGCAATTATGGTTAAGTACCTTGCTCAAGGACACAAGTGTCACGACCGGGGCTCGAACCCACACCCTGCTGCTGGCAACACCAGAACTTGAGTTCGGTGCGCTAGACCGCTCGGCCACGACACTCCATATAGGGCTAATCATACACAACAACCAACTCTGCCCTCACAGGTACCCATTTACCCCTGGGTGGAGAGAAGCAATTATGGTAAAGTGTCTTGCTCGAGGACACAAGTACCCCGGTCACGGTTGGGATTCGAACCCACATTCTGACGACTCTGCCATCAGAACACAAATCCGATGCACTAAACCGCTCAACCATGGCACTCCAGGGAAAAAGGGGGCGGGGCACACTACTGAAAAAGGGGGTCACACAAAAACATCTGGTAAATTTACATGCATGGTGGGGAAAAACAATTTTTTTTTAAATAAATAAAAAAAAATAAAAAAATAAAAAATAAAAATCGCCCTTCCTGGGAGGATTTAAAATCTTGCAATAATCTAAAAGAAAACAACTCCTAATGTAGACAATATGTACAATATAGTACAAGGAAATTGACATAAAACACAATAAAGGGGGCCACTTTCCTACCGTCACGTTAGCAGTTTTTCTTATGGTTGCAATTTTTTTTTTAATATCTGAAACCACCCAAAAAGAATTTCAACATTTAAATAGACATGCATGCTTATCCTAAAGATAATTCAGTTGATTATTACTATTATTTTTGTAATTAGCCTAAAATTTCCATCAACAAATGGACGGAAAAGTGAGGTAACTTTTTCCGTCCAATTTTTATGGAAATTTGAGGGTAAAAAAATAATTTAAAAAAATTTAAAATAAAATAAATCAACTCAAATTAGTTCTAGTATAAGCCTGCATGTCCATTCACATACTGAAACACTTTTTGGTCGGTTTCGGGTACTTAAAAATAAATAACAACCATTGGAAAAACTGCTAACGTGACGGATGCAAAGTGGCCCCCTTTATTGTGTTTTATGTCAATTACATTCACTGGATCAGCAGCTAAACACAATCATGATAACAGATGGAACATAAAAAGCTTGATAGCAATGGGGACCAGACATACAAATCACTTCGTTTACTCATCCATGCTACAGAAATGGAATTAATATACATTTGTGCAGTGTTCAGGCTTCCCTTTTATTTACTGATATGACATGTTCTGTGGACAATTTGTAAATTAAAAATTGATCCTTTTTATCAAGTTTGAGTACTGAAAAAAATATTACTCCATAATTCTTTTCAATTTCATGACTCAAGTTAATTACAAGAAAAAAAGTAAATAAAATAATATCGATTTTGGAAAAATTGATACGAGCCCAGATGTTGAGATTTTTTTCATTTAACGTTCAACCTTGACATATGTATGTTATAAAGGTTTACTTTTGACTCGTGACTTGGCTCGATCGACCCCAGGTATTCTGGCTAGGAACCTTCATTAATCCTCCAAAATCCATCAGTGCACTTTTGGAAACATGCCCTTATCTTCAAAATGCACCATGCATTTTCATTGATCTTTCATATTCAGCACTTATGGCCTGTACTTCTTGCCAGGTAGTAATTTTGCCCCATTTGAAGAGGTGAAAGTACCAGTTTCCAACAGTGCATGCATTTTCCCCAAAAAGTGCCCCTTGGAGGATTTTGCAGGCTTTAGGGTGGTTAGGGTTAACGACTCGGGACTTGGACTCAAGGTTTGAGGATTCTAATACAAGTCTGTACATTTCCAAATAACAACGTTGTACTGAACTTTTGATAAGATGGGATTAAAGCTTTTGATGTGCATACTGTATACACACAGCCCATACATGTACACTGTATGTATTTCACTATTGATTGATATCAAAATGAACTTTTTGACCCCAATTCAACTGTACAGTGTAAACCTGTCTGCTATGCAAATTACTGTACTGTAATTCATGTATAATGTCATTCATTCTATAAATAGATGGGGAATGTTTTTTTTTAAATCCCTGCAATCTATCTGGTTAGAGTGAGACATGCTATACAATCTCTCTCTGTGCCATTGCTGTACATGACCGTATTTCAACATGATCTTCAAAGAGAAGATTTTGAGGATTATAAAAGACGTCTAACCTGTCTCAATTCAGTGCATGTAAGTTGACAACATTTTTTGAGATACATGTGGTAAGTCAAAGGAAAACAGGAAAATATATAGTTTTTTAAAGTAATCAGACATTCCCGATATCATCATGAACAGATTGGAAAACAGGGAAATGTAGATCTAGAATCAGGGAACAAGTGTGTATTCAGGAGATATTTGAACACACGCACTGTAATAATAATTTCTTAATAGATCTATGGGTACATGAAGCTCAATAAACCCCCACCTACCATAGTAACTGCCTAGCAACGGCACACATGGATACAACATGTGAGCCTTTGCCCCTCAATCAACAAGCTGCCATGTGCGCACATATATGACCCGCTCTGGCAAAACCTGAAACTTCTAGGCATTTACCATAATGCGTAACAGCTAAGAAAAGGTCAAAAACTGACCCCAGGGACCAGTTTGAGGGACCAGTTTTCATGTCACTATATAGAGCATTTTCTCTAGATTTTGATGGAAAAAGAAAAATCCTGAAACGTTGTTGGGAACATTGTTAATTTTCACGATTAATTTGGGAGGTCACTTTTGAAAATTGGATCCAAGTTTAGGGTTTGGCCAGAGGCAGTCACATATGTCCTGTACATATACATGTACATGGCGGCTTGTTTCAGTTTGTCATCGACGAGATACAGCTAATAATTTAACATGTTGGACTTGTTGGATGCATAATCGTGGCTGTGATTGGTCAATACGTAATGGGGCGGGGCTTAACCCTCCTTCAATCAGTGCAATTTTTGAAACAACCCATTCAGGCCACTCCAAGCCATTAGCTGTTGCCAGTGGTCTCCCATCGATACATTGTAGGCCATACTAATATGTTCAAACATTTACAGTGGCCTTGGGTGGCATACAGTTGATTTTGTAAGATTACTTGGAAAGGACAGCTGGCTTGTACATGTATGTACTGAAGGTTGCAAAGTTTCAGAAGGCCAAGGAATTGGTGTCTTACATGTAGTTAATTAAAACTGAAAATTACTGGCTCATTTATGCAGCAGCAATGTTAACAACTGCCCTATGTGGGGCATTATTTTAAATCATTGAGTTAATCTAAAACTAGCACTCCAATTCCATGCCCTGTTGATCATGATGATATGGTCCCTTTAACCCTAAACTCTTAATGGTTTTGGCTAAGAAACTTCCTGAATCCACCAAAATCCAACACCTGGGTTGCGTTCCGCTTGCGTGAATGTATCAAACATTGGGGACAGATGGGTCAAAGTGGAACCGATTGTGAGCGCAACGTTTGCACAACCGCAAACACCTCAAAACTACATTCGCCGTCTGTTGCTAACGTTTGCGGCACACAATTGGTTCCACTCGAAATTGTTTGCAAACGTTGGCGAACGTTTGTAGTGTTCTAGCAAGCGGAACACACCCCAGAATCAACCAAAATCCAACACCATGCATGGGCTCTACAGTACGGAGTCCACAACAACACAACACAACACAACACAACACAACACAACACAACACAACACAACACAACACAACACAACACAACACAACTAGCTGTTGGAGTTTGATGGGTTTGGGGTCGTTAGGGTTGAACATCCAACCAACAATATGCGACTGTATTTCAATACTGGAGAAAAATAAATGAATGAACCTGTGAACAATTTTGCTACATCAATAATTTCAATTATAGCATCAAATTTGTTTTTGCATTAAGAAAATAGTGAAATGTATTTGATTGACAAACACAAACGTCACGTTTATTCTCAAGTGGAATTTTTATACAGATACACAAAATTAACATGTAAATTACTGGGGGGAAAATTTTACTAAATGACAGCACCTCTGACAAATATATATTAAAGGATATTTGATTCTGTCATCAATTAATTAGTTTTAGGTAAACTTTTTAAGGTCACTAAATTTTTGGTAAATACCAATATTGTACTTTATTTATTAACCCTCCTACTATAGCTGCACTTTAGTGGGAAGTTATTATAGAGGTCAAAATGAGTCAACTGCCTGTTGACAGGGGCATTTTTGACTGGTTTTGACTGTCGTTTTGACTGTCATTTTGACCACCCTGAACAATACCAGACAATGCTTTTACCAGTCAAAAACGGTCAACTCATTTTGACCTGTAAATGTACTTACTACATGTAAGGTTTGACAGTGTTTGACTTTTAAGTGCACTAGATATACCTTGGCAAGTATATCAACATTTTGACTGATTTTGACCCTTGTAGTAGTAGGAAGGTTAAATCTCATTGATCTGATTTCCTAATATTGTAACTGCATGAATACAATTTTCATTTCTGTAATATACAGGACAAGATTCTAACAAAGTTAAAGATGGCCACCAGTGACGTTATGGTTCAATCAGTACTCGGTAAGATCAGTAAGAATCACCTTGAGTGTGCGATCTGTACCAACCGATACACAGATACCAAAGTGCTAGACTGTCTGCACAGTTTTTGTCTCCAATGTCTCTATGAACTCAAAGAAAGACAAGATCCGCAAGACACAATCATTCCATGTCCACTGTGTAGACGGGAGACCACATTGACTGTGAAGGGAGTTGCTGATCTGCCTAATAACTTTACATTGAGTGCCCTGGTTGAGGAAGTTACCATGCAGGAAAAGCTAATGGTACAACTTGGGCAAGATTCTGATGCCATGAAATGTCAAGCCTGTGATGAAGAAAATAAGGCTATTTCAAAGTGTCTGGACTGTGACCACTTTCTCTGTCAAGAATGCCAACGAGCACATCAGCGTATGACCGTCATGAAATCTCACCAAGTCTATACTATTGCTCAGTTGCAATCAGGTGAGATTACCTACAAGAGCAAATTAAGAAAAGAAATACCAAAATGTGACAAGCATTTGGATCAGAATCTCAGCCTCTACTGTGAGACATGTGCAAAGTTAGTGTGCAACACTTGCAGTGGTCTCGGACATGTCAATCATGATGTTATCGGCATTCCTGAAGCTGCAGATAAATTCAAAAAAGAAGTCACAGAACTGGTTGCAGAAGCTGAAAGGAGCAAGGCAGATATCATCACTGCCATGGAAGAAGCTTCTGAGTCACGCAACAAACTCAACTCTGCATTTGCTGAAACAAATGGGAAGATCTCACAAATGATCTTACAAATGGAGCAAAAACTGAAGGAAAAGGCAGAACAGATCTATAACGACAAAGTGAAGACATTTGAAATCGCTGAAGCCACAAACGGCAATGAGGTGACCCAGGCAGACCGCAAGTTGGATGAAGTAAACCGACTGATGACTCAAGGGAGTAACCATGAGATTCTAGATCTCAAGTCAAAACTCTTGCATAACCTCAAAGAACTGACGGGGATACAACCAGAGAAATTGGCCGACAATTTATCCTCTATAGATTTTGATGGTGAAAGGTCACTTAGGAGACTGTTGTTGGGAGATGAGCAACAACTACAATTACCAGATGTGACCGATGAGGAATTACCAGATGTGACCGATGAGGAATTACCAAGTCCTAAAAGATTATGTACAAGACAAACTTGGGAATTGAAAACCAAAATAACACAATATGCATCACAACTGACTGGCTTTAGATGTGCAAAATATATTGCAGCATTCTCAAATAATGAAATGGTGGTGGTAGAAAATAAATATCATATAAAAACACGTACATATAGGAAAGTTTTGATTAAATTTTTAATCAATGACAACCCTCAACAATCCATTATCATCCCACAAAAAAGTTCAAATAGTGAACTCAATGATGTAAAATGTGTTTCAGTGAACAAGAATGACCAACTCATTGTTCTAAACAAATCAAATAAAGTCCAGATCTTCAACCAGGAATATCAACGCACTGATCAGTTCACACCAGGTCAAGGGTCAGACAGCACACCAACATGCATTGCAGTGGATGATGACAATATGATAGCAGTGGGTTATAAGGACAAGGGAGAGATACACAATGTATCTCTACACAATGCAGATAGATCTGTTATCACAACACTGCTTGCTCCAGGGATTGGTGAATATTTGACGATCTACAAGCAGAGGCTCATCTACACCAATGAGATGAAGAAAAAGTTAGTATCAGTAGACTACAAGGGACACGTGGTATTCTCGGTACATGTACCGTCTGATAGGTGTATGTACCCTACTGGTGTGTGTTGTGACAGTGATGGCAGCATATATGTTGCTACATCAGGTGACATTGTTGCTACATCAGGTGAGATTCATCATTACAGTCCTGATGGAAAGTACATTGGATGTGTCATCAATGATTACAGCAATGCCTATGGCATCACATTCACACCAAGAGGTGATCTGGTAGTGGCTGCAGGAGAATCTGTTCAAATCTATCACCGTGTGTAAATAACAGAAACTAACAACGGCCACAGAATGAAAAGACAAAACAATGGCATAACACCATGCATAAACAAAGAGAAGATTTGTTATGTAATTGTAGTAGTGGTGAATTTTACTTAGTCTTTTTATTGTATAACGTGTATTATTATAGGTGTAGCACCCCCTTCTTACCCTTCTTAAATCGAACTGTGTGTACCCCTGTAATGCCATGGGTAAACAAAGGACATTGGCCATGCACTGTGGGTATGCCTGGAGCCTCATGGTCAGTGAGCAGGTTGGCAGTCAATGAGTTAACACACACAATACTGGTGTCCAAGTCTGCCCTGAAGACTAGACCTGCAGTGGACTTGGTTGTTTAAGCTTGAGTGTAGTAGATTTGTGACTTTTCTTGGATACTGTGTTGGGTTAAGGTTTAAGTTTAAGGTTTAAGGTTTAAGTTTAAGTTTAAGGTTTAAGTTTAAGGTTTAAGTTTAAGTTTAAGGTTTAAGTTTAAGGTTTAAGGTTTAAGTTTAAGTTTAAGGTTTAAGTTTAAGGTTTAAGTTTTTTTTAGTTTTGGTTTTAGTTTATATATATATATATATTTTAAATATTTATTTATTTGGTTTTTGGTTGGTTTATAGCTAAATTTTGTTGGTTTCATAAATTGGTTTCAAGGCTTTTTGGTGTTTTTTTTGGTCATAACTTGGTCATATTTTTTTTTTATCTTGGTCATCAAGTCAGTACAGAGTTTTTATTTACTAAATTTATTTAAAGCACTTATTTCCAAATTTTGTTGAATAAAATAAACATTTTTATTTATTTATTTTTTCTTGTTGAAACCAAACACCAGTTTCCTATCGTCTCCATTCTTTTAAAATTTTCTCGCGACTCCTCCCTATTCGATCCTTTGTTAATTTTTTTGGTTAATCCCCACAGTGTAATTTTTTTGTTCAAGCGAGTTTCTGTCATTGGGCAAGGACAGTGTTCACAATCATAGACGTCATGAGGCCTGCCCGAGTCATTTTTTTTTGTAAACACTTAAATTTCTTGAAAGTACAGTGGAATGCCATTATAATGACTATCATGGGATCCACACATGTACACAATATTGGTCATTCATTACAAGAAATCATGGTTGTAATGCTTAGATTATATGAAAGCCAAGGGTCATGTACAGCACGGCCAAGGGTCATGCACAGCACGGCCAAATGTTCATTCCAGTTCTTTTTGATTAATATAGTTTGTTTAATTCACAAGATACAATAATAATAACACCATGCAGAAACAAAGAGAAGGATCTTTCATCAACTTAGAAAGAATCTTGTTATGTAATCATGTGAAATTAATAATAATTAATTGAAATGAATACAATTTGCATTAAAGGAATCTAGCCAGATTGTCGGCAAGCACGGTGTTCAAAAAAGACGTCGTGAGGCCTGACCGAGTTGATTTTTTTTCTACAAAATCTTAAATGTCTGTATGTATATGCAGTACAGTGGAATGCCATTATAATGAATATCACAGGGTCCACACAAAATGTATGTGTACATGTATATTGGTAATTCATTTTTTACAGTGAATTATGGTTGCAATGCATATGAAAACCAATGGTATGTACAGTATAGCCACATTTTCATTAATTTCTTTTTGTTTAACTGTAAAGTTCGTTTCATATCCATCTGTACAAAAACATACTGATAAAAACAGTTAATTCATAAGATACAGGAATAATATTCACACTTGTCATGTTTATAAAAAAAAAAGGGAAAATGAAATACATACATCGACCATTTTACACAGTACTCGGTAATCTTCAAAGCCTAATTTGCATATTGATCACATGGCCAGCTTCTGAAAAGTTTTTCCTTGGTAGTCAAAATAGTTATTTTCTCTCATATTTTGTTTGTTGTGAAATTAATGTTTATAAATAAGTAACGTTTTTGCTCGTTTCTTGTATTTTAAAAGAAAAGCTGTTGAAATCATTACTGCTTTTGTAAATTTATAGTTTCTTTCTTTAGGCCAACAAAAAAAGTCTCTGGTTTCTGGTCTCCACATGCGTCGCCATTTTCAGTTTTTTGTTTTTTTTTGCAGCCAAAATTGCTGTGCTGTGTTTCACATAGGGCTATGAACGTTTGCCTGATTTGTGAGGCCTCTCTTAACCACCATACTTTGTGTATGAGAAATTTGATCTGGTTCCAATAACCACAATAACCATGTATACAAGTATCACGTATTTCACTGGTTGGCCAAAAAAAATAAAAGAAAAAAGCGTCTCACCACACTGATTTTAAAGCCAACCTATGACCAGAAACAGAGACTTTATTTGGGGGCCTTATGTACAGTACCATCTGAAGGGAGTGAAAAGTGGAAGAATCCAGATAGAAAAGAGGGTGAATTGTTTTACAGGAACATTTGTGGCTTTTTATGTTGTAAATGCTCTGAAAAACAAGAACAATTCCCCTTTGTGCATGACTGTGAAAATGCTTAGAATTATATGCTTAGAATTTTTAGAGGTTTCTATATTAACAAATTTTCCTTTAGAATCTGGCTTAACCCTCCTACTGTTTGACCATTTGAAACCATTCAAAATGTCCACTTACCAAAATGGCCATTGGTTTTGTACACACATGGTGATACCATTCAATTCCATTCAAAAGGTTTTTGAATGGTGGATACACTACACCTTGGTGTGTTTCACAAAACGAATGGTTTCAAATGGTGCATCAACTTGTCTGAAAAAGGTACCAGAAGTAGGAGGGTTAATATCTATATTGTGTGTACATATTTGGAAATTTTCTCTCATAATTTGTTTGCTGTGAAAATAATGATGATCATTACTGTTTCTGCTTATCTCTTATTTCTTAAAAAACAAATTAATTATCAATTTCCTTGAGTTTTACAGAAAATATTCATTGTGTGGTCTTTAAAGCCCTGGATACACCACTGGTTTATTCCAAAGAAAGAAACAAAAAAATTATCACAAATTTACATGTAACTTACTTTGTGTATCAAACATCCCTTGAAATATTTCTGTGTGAGGTGTTAACCATCCAACTTCAGCTGCACTGTTAGTGGTACGTAGCTACAGAGGTCAAAACCAGTCAACTGCCTGTTTTGACTGGTTTTGACTGTCATTTTGACCACCCTGAACAATACCAGACAATGCTTTTACCAGTCAAAAACGATCGACTCATTTTGACCTGTAAATGTACTTACTACACGTAAGGTTTGACAGTGTTCAACTTGTAAGTTCATTAAATATACCTTGGCAAGTTTATCAACATTTTGACTGATTTTGACCATTGCAGTACATTAGGAGGGTTATAAACCTAATTATAAATGTCCCATATGAATGCAACAAATGAATGTATTTAAGGTCAGAGTGGGGGAGGGGAAGTCAAAGGTAAAAATCTTCCAGAAGCTGTACAATTTTACAGGGATGTATAAAGTGACATTGAGAAAAAAAACACTCAAGGGCAATGAAGCATTGTGCACTAAAAAAGGTCCGTACATATGCAACCTCAATTGTACAACTTAACAACGTATACAACCAAACACTCCTACAGCTTTGAGAAAGACCGTGGGGATTACTATGGTTATAAAGTTGCAAGAAATAAAATGTATAAAGAAATTGTAA
Source organism: Zoroaster sp. YZ-2022 (assembly GCA_029582265.1). Classification (NCBI taxonomy): domain Eukaryota; kingdom Metazoa; phylum Echinodermata; class Asteroidea; order Forcipulatida; family Zoroasteridae; genus Zoroaster; species Zoroaster sp. YZ-2022. The sequence goes on from CM055818.1 coordinate 7,560,403, forward strand.
ACAATTAATAAATACATAACTGTAAACAAGTAAAAAAACAAATAAATAAATAAAAGAGGGGAATTCAAGGAAAATCCAGAAAACTTAGGACATCTTCCCCCAAAACCTCAAAATTTTTGGCTGGTTCCCTCTGTGTATTATAATGAGCTTATTATCTAAAATACATGGTGCTTAGTTTTGCCAAAAATATTACAATGTGCAGATAGAAATTCTGGGTCTCCAAAAAATAGGACACATGAAAAAAAGGGGACAGGGCACACTGCTGAAAAAGGGGGAACACAAAAACTGCTAAATTTACATGCATGGCAGAAAAAATCTCCCTCCCCGGGGAGGATTTAAAATCTTGCAATAATCTAAAAGAAAACAACCCCTAATGCAGACAATATGTACAAGGGAATTACATTCACTGGATCAGTAGCTAAACACAATCATGATAACAGATGGAACATAAAAAGCTTGATAGCAATGGGTAACCAGACATACATTGACACTATACAAATCACTTTGTTTGCTCATCCATGCTACAGAAATGGAATTAATATACATTTGTGCAGTGTTCAGGCTTCCCTTTTATTTACTGTACATTTACAAATAACAACATTGTACTGAACTTTTGATAAGATGGGATTAAAGCTTTTGATGTGCATACTGTATACACACAGCCCATACATGTACACTGTATGTATTTCACTTTTGATTGATATCAAAATGAACCTTTTGACCCCAATATCAACTGTACAGTGTAAACGTGTCTGCTATGCAAATTACAGTACTGTAATTCATGTATGTCATTCATTATATAAATAGATGGGGAATTTTTAAATTTCCTGCAATCTATCTGGTTGGAGTGAGATATGTTATACAATCTCTCTCTGTGCCATTGCTGTACATGACCGTATTTCAACAGGATCTTCAAAGAGAAGCTTTTGAGGATTATAAAAGACGTCTAACAAAGTTAAAGATGCCCACCAGTGACGTTGTGGTTCAATCGGTACTCGTTAAGATCAGCAAGGATGATGTTGAATGTGCGATCTGTACCAACCGATACACAGATCCCAAAGTGCTAGACTGTCCGCACAGTTTTTGTCTCCAATGTCTCTACGAACTCAAAGAAAGACAAGATCCGCATAACACAATCATTCCATGTCCACTGTGTAGACGGGAGACCACCTTGACTGTGAAGGGAGTTGCTGGTCTGCCTAACAACTTTACATTGAGTGCCCTGGTTGAGAAATTTACCAAGCAGGAAATGCTATTGGTACATATGGCTCTAGATTCTGATGAGATGATATGTCAGAAATGTAATGAGAAAAATATGGCTTTTTCAAGGTGTGTGGACTGTAATCACTTTCTCTGTCAAGAATGTCAAAGAGCACATGACCGAATGACTGTAATGACGTCTCACCAAGTCTATACTATGGCTCAGTTGAAATTAGGTGAGATTACCTACAAGAGCAAATTAAAAGAACTGACTGGGATACAACCAGAGAAATTGGCCGACAATTTATCCTCCATAGATTTTGATGGTGAAAGGTCACTTAGGAGACTGGTGTTGGAAGATGAGCAACAACTACAATTACCAGATGTGACCGATGAGGAATTACCAAGTCCTAAAGGATTATGTACAAGACAAACTTGGGAATTGAAAACCAAAATAACACAATATGCATCAGAACTGAATGGCTTTGGACGTGCAAAATATATTGCAGCATTCTCGAATAATGAAATGGTGGTGGTAGAAAATGCATATCATATAAAAACACGTACATATAGGAAAGATTTGATTAATTTTTTAATCAATGACAACCCTCAACAACCCTTTATCATCCCACAAAAAAATTCAAATAGTGAACTCAATGATGCAAAATGTGTTTCAGTGAACAAGAATGACCAACTCATTGTTCTAAACAAATCAAACAAAGTCCAGATCTTCAACCGGGAATATCAATGCATTGATCAGTTCATACCAGGTCGAGGGTCAGGCAGCACACCAACATGCCTTGCAGTTGATGACGACAATCTGATAGCAGTGGGTTATCAGGACGAGGGAGAGATATCTCTACACAATGCAGATAGATCTGTTATCACAACACTGTCTGCTCCAGGGATTGGTGAATATTTGACTATCTACAAGCAGAGGCTCATCTACACCAATACGAGGCAGAATAAGTTACTATCGGTAAACTACAAGGGACACTCGATATTCTCGGTAGATGTACCATCTGATAGGTTGCAGCCTGCTGGCGTGTGTTGTGACAGTGATGGTAACATATATGTTGCTACCAAGAAGTCTTCGTTGTGCAGTAAAATTCTTCAATACAGTCCTGATGGAAAGTACATTAGATGTGTCATCAAGGATTGTAGCAATCCCTATGACATCATATTCACACCAGGAGGTGATCTGGTAGTGGCTGCAGGAAAATCTGTTCAAATCTATCACCGTGTGTAAATAACAGAATCTAAGAACAGCCACAGAATGAAAAGACAAAATAAAAACAAACAAATAATGGCATAACACAATGCATAAACAAAGAGAAGATTTTGTTATGTAATCATGTGAAATTAATAATAATAATACATTGAAATTAATAGAAATTGCATTATAGGAATCTAACCAGATTGCTGTCATTGGGCAAGGACAGTGTTCACAATACTAGACGTCATGAGGCCTGCCCAAGTTATTTTTTCTGTAAACACTTGATTTTCTTAAAAGTACTTTAACCCTAACCCTGCCAGGCGCAGCACAGTGCATCAGGTGGAAAAGTCTGGTGCACTTTGATGCATTCAGCTGTCAACACCAGTGCATAAGCAGCCAAGTCTGTTTCTATTGAGAGCTGGTCCCATTGAACAATGCCAGAGTTGTATCCTGCTGCGTTTGGTGACCACAGACTCTGAGGCAGTTCGGCCTTGAGATTTGTGACCTGATGGATCTTGCTGCACTGGGCAGCCAAGTCACTTTGACAAACGATGCAATCTGATGCGTCTGGCAGGGTTTCTAGCCAAAATACCCTGGAGGGTTAGGGTTAATAGTACAGTGGAATGCCATTATAATGATTATCATGGGATCCACACAAAATGTACACAATATTAGTCATTCATTACAATAAATCATGGTTGTAATATGAAAGCCAAGGGTCATGCACAGCCTGGCCAAAAGTGATGCACAGCACGGCCAAGGGTCATGCACAGCACGGCCAAGGGTCATGCACAGCACGGCCAAGGGCCATGCACAGCGCGGCCAAGGGTCATGCACAGCCAGGCCAAGGGTCATGCACAGCGCGGCCAAGGGTCACGCACAGCGCGGCCAAGGGTCATGCACAGCACGGCCAAATGTTCATTCCAGTTCTTTTTGTTTACTGTAAAGTTTGTTTTACTTCCATCTGTACAATAACATACTGATAAAAACAGTTAATTCATAAGATACAGGAATAATTATCATACTTGTCATGTTTTTAAAAAAAACATCCAGACAAGGTAAAATCCTTCTGTAGTGCAGTAACCTGATTGCTGATGGTTATTGCAAGGAATAATTCATGCATAACATGTACATGGTATTACAATATCTATTAAAGTTAACCCTCCTACTCTAGATGCACTTTAGTGGGAAGTTCCTATCGAGGTCAAAATCAGTCGACTGCCCGTTTTGACTGTTGACCCAAATGTGCACACAGGGGCCTTTCCGACTGGTTTTGACCACCCTGAACAATACCAGACAATGCTTTTACCAGTCAAAAACGGTCAACTCATTTTGATCTGTTATGTTCTTACTACACGTAAGGTATGACAGTGTTTGACTTTTAAGTGCACTTGATATACCTTGGCAAGTATTTCAACATTTTGACTGATTTTGACCCTTGTATATTGTAGTAGGAGGGTTAATAAATAAAGTATATTTTATGTTAAAGTACACATGTACAATTGTACATGTGTATGTATTGCAGATTACACACATGTACAATTGTACATGTGTATGTATTGCAGTGATTACATACACATGTACAATTGTACATGTGTATGTATTGCAGTGATTACATACACATGTACAATTGTACATGTGTATGTATTGCAGTGATTACATACACATGTACAATTGTACATGTGTATGTATTGGTAGTGATTACACACATGTACAATTGTACATGTGTATGTAATAAGTAAGGATTACATACACATGTACAATTGTACATGTGTATGTAATAAGTAAGGATGTGCGTTTTCGGTTATTTCGGGAACCGGATACCAAACTGGAAATCTTTGACACCCGTTACCTGTAAAAAATGTTTGTAAAACACATCCATGTAAATACACCCAAATGTATAAAATAACCAATATGTAACCAACAAGTTTCTCTTGTTTTATTAGAGTCATAATAAATGTGGAATTACTGTAATAATTTCCTGCCTCTATATTAAAAACAACTCGTAGCATCCACATTCCCCACACAAAAAAAAAGTTGTCAAAAGTCGTTTATGGGTAATTGGAACCGAAAAATGAAAATGGGTAATGACAGTTTCGGTATCCGGGTACCAAAAAAAGGGGGAACATGAAAAAAAGGGGGCGGGGCACACTGCTGAAAAAGGGGGCATAAAATTTACATGCGTGGCGGAAAAAATCCCCCTCCCGGGAGGATTTAAAATCTTGCAATAATCTAAAAGAAAACAACTCCTAATGTAGACAATAATATACATGTAGTACAAGGGAATTACATTCATTGGATCAGTAGCTAAACACAATCATGATAACAGGTGTCTACATTGACACTATCCAAATCACTTTGTTTGCTCATCCATGCTAGAGAAATGGAATTAATGTACATTTGTGCAGTGTTCAGGCTTCTCTTTTACATGTATTTACTGATATGACATGTTCTGTGGACAATGTGTATATTAAAAATTGATCCTTTTTATCAAGTTTGAGTACTGAAAAAAATATTACTTTTCAATTTCATGACTCAAGTTAATTACAAGAAGAAAGTACATGGTAAATCACATAATATTGATTGAAAAATGATACTAGCCCAGATGTCTAGAGATTTTTTTCATTTAACGTTCAACCTTGACATACATGTCAAGGTATGTTATAAAGGTTTACTTTTGACTCTTGGCTTGATCGACCTTCACCCTAACCCCCTAGGTATTCTGGCTAGGAACCTTCCTCAATCCATCAGAGCACTTTTGGAAACATGCCCTTATCTTCAAAATGCACCATGCATTTTCGTTGATCTTTTATATTCAGCACTTATGGCCTGTACTTCTTGCCAGGTAGTAATTTTGCCCCATTTGAAGAGGTGAAAGTACCAGTTTCCAACAGCGCATGCATTTTTCCCAAAAAGTGCCCCTTGGAGGATTTTGCAGGCTTTAGGGTGGTTAGGGTTAATGACTCGGGACTTGGACTCAAGGTTTGAGGATTCTAATACAAGTCTGTACATTTACAAATAACATTGTACTGAACTTTTGATAAGATGGGATTAAAGCTTTTGATGTGCATACTGTACACACACAGCCCATACATGTACACTGTATGTATTTCACTATTGATTGATATCAAAATGAACCTTTTGACCCCAATTCAACTGTACAGTGTAAAGGTGTTTGCTATGCAAATTATAGTACTGTAATTCATGTATGATGTCATTCATTCTATAAATAGAGGGGGAATTTTTGTTTAATTCCCTGCAATCTATCTGGGTGGAGTGAGATATGTTATACAATCTCTCTCTGTGCCATTGCTGTACATGACCGTATTTCAACAGGATCTTCAAAGAGAAGATTTTGTGGATTATAAAAGACGTCTTACCTGTCTCAATTCAGTACATGTAAGTTGACAACAGTTTTTGAGATGTAGTAGGTCAAAGGAAACAGGGAAATGTATAGTTTTTTTTTAAGTAATCAGACATTCCCAATATGATCATGAACAGATGGAAAACAGGGAAATGTAGATCTAGAATTGGGGAACAAGTGTGTATTCAGGAGACATTTGAACACATGCACTGTAACAATCATTTCTTAATAGATCTATGGGTACATGAAGCTCAATAAACCGATCAATTAAGCCCCGCCTACCACAGTAATTCCAACCCTCCCGGATCTTCCGGGAGTCTCCCGGATTTGAGTGTAAACTCCCGGTCTCCCGGATCGGATGAAAAACTCCCGGAATCGTAAAAAAAAAATCATAACAAATGCTGTTTATCAAGATAAATACAAAATAGTTTAAACTTAAGTTCAAACTTGCGCAAACCTTCGCCTGTGCAGTGGAAAGGTCGCTTGATATTTCACCTCCTATCGCCACGATTCCTTCCTTCAGGTGGAGGACTCGCAACGCCTCAACGCTGAAAATAATCTCATTTGCCTGTCTTGACCGACGCGTCAGTTCAAGTCTCCTATCTAAACCAATGAACGTCGGGTGTGTACACGACGTGTGTGCATGTGCATGCAACCAATGTGTGGAATCATGGAGGAATCGAGCTCCATGCCATGGAGCAAGTGTTGTAATTAAAAACGCGGACCCTACACATCCCTATGAAACTGGGCCGATGTTTAGCTGCCAATGCATGCGCCCCCCCCCTCCCGATCGCGCCTCCTGCATGCGGCTACAAGCTGAAGTAACGTTATACATCATTTACCAAATTACTGAAGCAGTTAGCAACACAAGAAAATCATAGGATTGTTCTGTAGTGTAAACATTCACCATAATTGTCATAGTAATAATTTGGAATGGGAATCTTTTTATTTAGTTTCAAACATGTGGACATTTTTTTGAGAATGGCAATTTTGATGTATACAGAAACCCCCAAATCGCGTCGGTTTGCGGTGGTGCCACGCTGGTGCAGTCAGGTTGTCTGTGCTCTTTAAGCACCCGCACGCCAACGTAACACCACCGCCAGATATGAAATCTTTATTCTATATTATCTATGCACCACCGCAGATGGCTTCTATTTGGTTGCGCGATGGTCGCGCGGCTGAAAACTTGATGCGCGATCACTGAGGCATCAAGATTGCAACTTGTCGCTGGCGGTGTTCGACGATTATCATCGCGCACGGCGCAACAAAGATTATCGTGATGATGACGTCTGGCGAATTTGGTCGCAAGGGAGACCTCCCGGATTCTGGCATCGGAAGGTTGGAATGTCTGCTACCATAGTAACTGCCTAGCAACGGCACACATGGATACAACATGTGAGCCTTGCCCCACAATCATCAAGCCGCCATGCGTACACATATGTCCTGTACATACATGGCGGTTTGTTTCAGTTGGTCATCGACGCGTTTACAGCTACAGCTAATAATTTAACGTGATTGGTCAATACGTAATGGGGCGGGGCTTAACCCTCCCACAATCAGTGCAATTTTTGAAACAACCCATTCAGGCCACTCCAAGCCATTGGCTGTTGCCAGTGGCCTCCTATGGTTACCCTTCTGTGCACTGTCACACCACTGAGATTGCAGGGTAAAGTGGTCTCCCATCGATACATTGTAGGCCATACTAATATGTTCAAACATTTACAGTGGCCTTGGGTGGCACACAGTTGATTTTGTAAGATTACTTGGAAAGGACAGCAGGCTTGTACATGTATGTACTGAAGGTTGCTAAAGAACAGAATTTTGTGGATCAGAGTGGCCTCCGTGTGTAGGAGGGTTTTAATGGATTGGTCAATTATAGTCCTCAAAATACTTTTGTTTCTGCCCCAGAAACAATTTCATCCTTATGTTATGCTGATGATTCTGAACTCTTAACCAGTTCGCATCGGGAATAAAAAATGTTTTTCTGGGCCCCTTTGCGGGTTTCTTTTCCCCACACACACATTAGTGGAAGCTTCCACAGTGCAGGCCGTGTTTTTCGAGCACTTAACCGTACACGTTTGCCTCAACTGAGCATGCATACAAATATTCCGGAGTTTCCTATGGCGTGTTTAGATGCTCTCTGATCCGTGGTGCAAAAAAAATTGCGTGTATACACGGCCTCCGACGCGAACTGGTTAAAGGGGCAGTATCGTCACGATCAACAGGGCATGGAATTGGAGTGCTAGTTTTAGATTAACTTGGTGACTGAAAATAATTCCCCACATGATAATGTCATATTACTGTTGCTGCTGCATGAATGAGCCAGTATATTTTTGTCACTGTGTGCATCTTAAAATAGAACACCGATTCCATGCCCTGTTGAAAGTCTGCTCTGGTCATGACGATACTGTCACGATCAGAGCAGACTTTCAGAAGGGCATGGAATTGGTGTCCTAGTTTATTCAAACTGAAAATTACTGGTTCATTTATGCAGCAGCAATGGTAACAACTGCACTATGTAGGGTATTATTTTAAATCATTGAGTTAATCTAAAACTAGCTCTCCAATTCCATGCCCTGTTGATCATGACGATATGGTCCCTTTAACCCTAACCTCTTAATGGTTTTGGCTAAGAACCTTCCTGAATCCACCAAAATCCAACACCTGGGTTGCGTTCCGCTTGCGTGAATGTATCAAACTTTTGCGTGAACGTTTGGAGACGGATAGGTCAAAGTGGAACCGATTTTGAGCGCAACGTTCGCACAACTGCGAACACCTCAAAACTACGTTGCCGTCTGTTGCTAACGTTTGCAGCACACAATTGGTTCCACTCGAAATTGTTTGCAAACGTTGGTGAACGTTTGTAATGTTCGTGCAAGCGGAGCGCACTGCAGAATCCACCAAAATCAAACACCATGCATGGGCTCTACAGTTAGTGTTCTCACAAGCGGAACGCACCCCAGAATCCAACACCATGCATGGGCTCTACAGTACGGAGTCCATCACAACACAACACAACTAGCTGTTGGAGTTTGTTGGGTTTGGGGTCGTTAGGGTTGAACAACTAACCAACAATATGCGACTGTATTTCAATACTGGAGAAAAATTAATAAATGAATGAACCTGTGAACATTTTTGCTACATCAATAATTTCAATTATAGCATCAAATTTGTTTTTGTCATGAACAAGAAAATAGTGGAATGTATTTGATTGACAAACACAAACGTTGTGTTTATTCTCAAGTGGAATTTTTATACAGAGCTATACAGGGTGTCCCCATAAAAAGTATACCGAGATAAAAATTACTGTAATGACAAAACTACTTTATATATGGGAAAGAGAAATATATCTCTAGAAAGGGCAGAATGTCCTCTTTGCAATGGTATACAGCTTGTGATGTTATTGACACAGATGAGTGAACAAATTAGACAGATGTTAAGGGTACTGAAAGCAGGACTGTGACAAGTTTGCATATTTGAATAACAAAGCTCAACCATGCAAGTGTGCAGAATACCAAATGCCTTTGCTTTTTCAACACATTCTTGAAAACAAGGATTGTACCTAAAACAATGTAATCTGCTTTGTTTTCGCTACTTACCTCAAAAGTTTAATGTGCAGGTTTTTTAAAATGCTTTTTGGACCTTTGTTATTCAAATATGCAAACTTGTCACAGTCCTGCTTTCAGTACCCTTAACATCTGTCTAATTTGTTCACTCATCTGTGTCAATAACATCACAAGCTGTATACCATTGCAAAGAGGACATTCTGCCCTTTCTAGAGATATGTTTCTCTTTCCCATATATAAAGTAGTTTTGCCATTACAGTAATTTTTATCTCGGTATACTTTTTATGGGGACACCCTGTATACACAAAATTAACGTGTAAATTACTGGGGGAAAAATTTACTAAATGACAGCACCTCTGACAAATATATATCAAAGGATATTTGATTCTGTCATCAATTAATTAGTTTAAGGTAAACCTTTTAAGGTCAATACCAATTTTTGGAAAATACCAATATTGTACTTTCTATTTATTAACCTTCCTACTATAGCTGCACTTTAGTGGGAAGTTACTATAGAGGTCAAAATTAGTCAACTGCCTGTTGACAGGGACATTTTGACTGGTTTTGACTGTCATTTTGACCACCCTGAACAATACCAGACAATGCTTTTACCAGTCAAAAACGGTCGACTCATTTTGACCTGTAAATGTACTTACAGTATACTACACGTAAGGTTTAACAGTGTTTGACTTTTAAGTGCACTAGATATACATGTACTTTGGCAAGTACATCAACATTTTGACTCATTTTGACCCTTGTAGTAGTAGGAGGGTTAAATCTGATCTGATTTCCTAATATTGTAACTGCATGAATACAATTTTCATTTCTGTAATTTACAGGACAAGATTCTAGCAAAGATAAAGATGGCCACCAGTGACGTTACGGTTCAATCGGTACTCGGTAAGATCAGCAAGGATCACCTTGAGTGTGCGATCTGTACCAACCGATACACAGATCCCAAAGTGCTAGACTGTCTGCACAGTTTTTGTCTCCAATGTCTCTACGAACTCAAAGAAAGACAAGATCCGCAAGACACAATCATTCCGTGTCCACTGTGTAGACGGGAGACCACACTGACTGTGAAGGGAGTTGCTGCTCTGCCTAATAACTTTACATTGAGTGCCCTGGTTGAGGAAGTTACCATGCAGGAAAAGCTAATGGTACAATTTGGGCAAGATTCTGATGACATGAAATGTCAAGCCTGTGATGAAGAGAATAAGGCTATTTCAAAGTGTCTGGACTGTGACCACTTTCTCTGTCAAGAATGCCAACGAGCACATCAGCATATGACTGTCATGAAATCTCACCAAGTCTATACTATTGCTCAGCTGCAATTGGGTGAGATTACCTACAAGAGCAAATTGAGAGAAGAAATACCAAAATGTGACAAGCATTTGGATCAGAATCTCAGCCTCTACTGTGAGACGTGTGCAAAGTTAGTGTGCAACACTTGCAGTGGTCTCGGTCATGTCAATCATGATGTTATCGGCATTCCTGAAGCTGCAGATAAATGCAAAGAAGAAGTCGCAGAACTGGTTGCAGAAGCTGAAAAGAGCAAGGCAGATATCATCACAGCCATGGAAGAAGATTCTGAGTCACGCAACAAACTCAACACTGCATTTGCTGAAACAAACGGGAAGATCTCACAAATGATCTTAGAAATGGAGCAAAAACTGAAGGAAAAGGCAGAACAGATTTATAACGACAAAGTGAAGACATTTGAAACCGCTGAAGCCACAAACAGCAATGAGGTGACCCAGGCAGACCGCACGTTGGAGGAAGTGAACCGACTGATGGCTCAAGGGAGTAACCATGAGATTCTAGATCTCAAGTCAAAACTCTTGCATAACCTCAAAGAACTGACGAGGATACAACCAGAGAAATTGGCCGACAATTTATCCTCCATAGATTTTGATGCTGAAAGGTCACTTAGGAGACTAGTGTTGGGAGATGAGCAACAACTACAATTACCAGATGTGACCGATGAGGAATTACCAAGTCCTAAAAGATTATGTATAAGACAAACTTGGGAATTAAAAACCCAAATAACACAATATGCATCACAACTGACTGGCTTTAACTATGCAAAATATATTGCAGCATTCTCAAATAATGAAATGGTGGTAAAAGATGAATGTAATAGACATTTTATGAATTTTTTAATCAATGACAACCCTCAACAATCCTTTATCATCCCACAAAAAAGTTCAAATAGTGAACTCAATGATGCAAAATGTGTTTCAGTGAACAAGAATGACCAACTCATTGTTCTAAACAAATCAAACAAAGTCCAGATCTTCAACCAGAAATATCAACGCATTGATCAGTTCACACCAGGTAGAGGGTCAGGCAGCACACCAACATGCATTGCAGTGGATGAGAACAATATGATAGCAGTGGGTTATCAGGACGAGGGAGAGATATCTCTACACACTCCAGATAGATCTGTCATCACAACACTGCCTGCTCCAGGGATTGGTGAATATTTGACGATCTACAAGCAGAGGCTCATCTACACCAATGAAGAGGAGAAAAAGTTACTATCAGTAGACTACAAGGGACACTTGGTATTCTCAGTAGATGTACAGACTGATAGGTACCCTACTGGTGTGTGTTGTGACAGTGATGGTAGCATATATGTTGTTGAAAGGACTGCAATGACATGGTACAATTCATCAGGTGAGATTCATCATTACAGTTCTGATGGCAAGTACATTGGATGTGTCATCAAGGATTGTGGTAACCCCTTTGATGTCACGTTCACACCAGGAGGTGATCTGGTAGTGGCTGCAGAAGAATCTGTTCAAATCTATCACCATGTGTAAATAACAGAAACTAACCACGGCCACAGAATGAAAAGACAAAAGAATACAAACAATGGCATAACACAATGCATAAACAAAGAAAAGAATTTGTTATGTAATCAGATAAAATTAATAATAATAGATTGAAATTAATAGAAATTGCATTATAGGAATCTAACCAGATTGTTGTCATTGACCTATGACCAGAAACCAGATACTTTTTTTGGCCTTAAGACCAATGTACAGATTTATGTACATGTAGAGAATAGCAATCAGTAATCTTCAAAGCCTAATTTACATATTGATCACATGGCCCGCTTCTGAAAAGTTTCTCCTTGGTAGTCAAAATAGTTATTTTCTCTCATATTTTGTTTGTGAAATTAATGATTAACGTTTTTGCTCGTTTCTTGCATTTTAAAAGAAAAACTGTTAAAATCATTACTGCTTTTGTAAATTTATAGTTTCTTTCGGCCAACAAAAACGTCTCTGGTTTCTGGTCTCCACACGCATCACCATTTTCAGTTTTCTTTTCTTTTTTTGCGGCCAAAATTGCTGTGCTGTGTTTTAAACAACTTTTTCACATAGGGCTATGAACGTTTGCCTGATTTGTGAAATTTGATCTGGTTCCAATAACCACAATAACCACGTATCAGGTATTTCACTGGTTGGCCCAAAAAAAAAAAAAAAAAAAGCGTCTCACCGCACTGATTTTAAAGCCAACCTATGACCAGAAACCGGAGACTTTATTTGTGGGCCTTATGTACAGTACCATCTGAAGGTAGTGAAAAGTGGAAGAATCCAGATAGAAAAGAGAAAGTATTGTTTTACAGGAACATTTGTGGCTTTTTATTTTTTTTAAATGCTCTTAAAAACAAGAACAATTCCCTTTTGTGCATGACTGTGAAAAATGCTTAGAATTATATGCTTAGAATTTTAGAGGTCTCTATATTAATTAATATCCCTCCTACAATCAGTGCATTTTTTGAAAACTCATTCAGGCCACTCCAAGCCATTAGCTGTTGCCAGTGGCCTCCTATGGTTACCCTTCTGTGTACTGTCACACCACTGAGATTGCAGGGTAAGGTGGTCTCCCATTGATACATTACAGGCCATACTAATATGTTCAAACATTTACAGTGGCCTTGGGTGGCACACAGTTGATTTTGTAAGATTACTTGGAAAGGACAGCAGGCTTGTACATGTATGTGGGCCTTTCCACACTAATGGACCAAAAGGGTGTGTCACCTAAACTCATTCAGATATCATGTTAAATCAGTGCTCAGAATCACTTAAAATGACACAGTGTGGTTGAATTAATTCCAATGAGATAAAATAAAGATAAATAATTCCCAAGAGAACTTTTAAAAATATTTTGTTGTTTAAATGAAAAAAAATGTCCACCCCTTAATTCAGGTTGAAATTGTGACACTATTGCAGGTGAAATTTCATTGGCTTAAACAATTACTTTCAAATAATATTTTAATTATGTTATTGTTTTATTGATAGAGTGTGAATAGTTCAATTAAGATAATGAAAAAAATGTGTTCCTCGTATATATCTTATTTATTTTATGATGAAATCAAGTTGTGTTATACGTACGAACAAATGTCTGTCCACTCTGTTACGTACGTACTTCCTCCAAGAAAAAAATAAGGACGTGACTTAAAACTTTTTGGTGCTGGGTTAATCTCAATAACACCACCAATATATTAATTGTGTTTTCCATCTTCAAAATGTAACCACTTTCCAAAATAAATAAATCGTTTTTCCTTAACGTTAATTCTGTCCACTGTTTTATACGTACGTTACAAGTCTTACTAAGCCCGTGTTTTTTATGAACGCCGTTATACACTAATTGGCCGTTGACCCAGTTGCAAGGTGGTGTGCAGCGCTAAATATTACTAGAAATCACCCGCCACTCTGAAGTTCGAGGTCAGGGACGTTTTTCTCCGTTGTCGGTCCCGAAAATTACGTACGTATAAACCGTTACATACGGCTCTTTCAACTCTCTTTGTATCATTGTTATAGTAATTCTATATATATATTTAACTAAAAAGGGTTTGAAGATATGAAAATAGCTGTGCGTGAGTGTTACTTTCAAATAATTTGAGTGACGACTTTAAAAACTATCAAACGATATACACGATAGGACAGATATGAGCATAAGTTACATGTATTGCGTACAGAACATGGACAGACAGGCGAAGTCCGTCATTGTTCATACGGAACTTCTCGCACGTGAGCGCAACGTTCCATTATGATTCAGTTTTTTTGCAGCATTGGCGACAATTTCGTAAATAAAATTTTCTTTAAATGTAGTCGCAGCACTTGAAAACCACAATTTCATGGCAAAATTTACACGGACATCAGTTCTATGATGAAAAAACAATTAGCGCGCAAACTAGTCCGGATATTGGACTATTCACAACCTCTTTCTCACGTGTGTCGATCTTACTGCGCTATACATGTATGATACGGTGTGTATGGCACACCACCGATCGATGGGAACGAGGTTGTCACGTGACGATCGTGTTTGTCTAGTCTTTTTGAAAACGATGGCCAACCAGCGCAAATTTTAGCCGAAAATTACTCCATTTCCCCAAAACGTAACAAACACAATCGCACAGCCTATTTACTACACACATCTTCCGTATACTTCAGGCTAATTTCAAGCTTATGCTAGAGCTTTTCGTGGATTTTTGAGCAGTTTTCTGTGACCTCCTTTTTCCCCCTGATTTTTCGAGGCCATTTGTACAAAATTGATTGTTAGTTTCTGATCGTCAAATCATCTCTGGAAATTGAGGGAATTTTTTCACCTTTGCCAAAATGCATGCATGCCTGTTTTATTTTTTAAATGGGTAATTGTTTGCTAACAAAATGAAGAAATCTTAGAAAAGGCTTTAGAAATAACAATTGCCGACAGCCTTTCACAGACTTAACCACTTTTGTTTGAAACTTGTGTTCATACAATTTGATTATTTTATACATTCGGGGGTGTTTATGCGTTTAAATCATTGTCTTTCAAAATATCATCTTATTGCAAGTGCACTTATCTAACCTCATCTAATACATAGTGCCCTTTAAATTAAGGGTTATTATCTTTGAAAGTATCCACAAGAAATTTGACTCGCCTACTGTAGGTGTACACACATTTGAAAAGAGTTTCTATGACAAATTTAGCTCAATCTTTGACTTTTGGAGTCCAAACTGAGTTCCATCCTTTATTATATGTATTTTACTGCAATCATCTTTGTAATGATGAAAACCAGGCAACAGTGTTAATTAGTTTTCACAGGTTAAGCATTCACGGATTTCCTATTTCTGGCATAACAGTGACATTATACTTTGCTGTTTGAAAATGTTGTTTAAAAAAGACATATTTTAAAACAAAGTTTTCAAGACCACTTCAAGAATGATATTCTATACCTAAGCAAGATTCAACATTTTATTGAGTTTAACATGTATAAATGAAAAGAAAACCAGCCTACTCTTTGGTTTTGATATATTAATGCTGCCATCATGAAATCTTTTCTTTGAAAATTGCTTTGCATAACGTCAATTCACTTATGCATGATTTGTCTGTCCACCATTACGTACGGTATTGCACCATCATATAAACTTATCTGAGGAAAAACAGGTAAATATATTACACATTAAACTTGATCTCAAAGTTTGAAGGGTTTGAACATTTCCTCTTTTGTTCTGATCATGAAGTGGGAGTGTTTCTGTTCAATAGGTCTAGTGTTTTCCCAAGCAAACAAAAAGTGTTTGTAAGCCACTGGACTTTATCATAGTAGTGCAGAATTCTTTTTGAAATAAATGTTAACTGTTGAGATTTCATTATCAGTCTTGTGTTTGTTTCTTAAAAATATGTAGCGAGAACAGTGTACAACTATAAACTTGTACAAATTAACCAGTCTGATGTGGTTTTATAACACCCTATGTCCGTCCTCGTTACGTACGTAACACACTTACATTGATGACATTCAAGTACCTGTAAAATAAAAACTAAGAAGAATGTTATCAAGCTGTGTTGGATTTATTAAGAGGGGTATTTAAGGAAGTTATAAACAATGAAATTTGAACAAACAAGAGACTTTCAGTTTTTACACCTTTTGTCACACTTTTGGGCCCATTAGTGTGGAATTGCCCATGTACTGAAGGTTGCTCAAGAGCAGAATTTAGTGGTTGGGAGTGGCCTCCATGTGTAGGAGGGTTAACAAATTTTCCTTTTGAATCTGGCTTATCTATATTGTGTGTATATATTTGGAAAATTTCTCTCATAATTTGTTTGCTGTGAAAATAATGATGATCATTACTGCTTCTGCTTATCTCTTATTTCTTAAAAAACAAACTTAATTTTAATTATCAATTTCCTTGAGTTTTACAGAAAATATTCATTGTGTGGTCTTTACAGCCCCAGATACACCACTGGTATATTCCAAAGAAACAAAAAATAATCACAAATTTACATGTAACTTACTTTGTGTATCAAACATCTCTTGAAATATTTCTGTGTGAGGCGTTATCGTTTTAGAAAATTAACCCTCCAACTTCAGCTGCACTGTTAGTGGCACGTAGCTACAGAGGTCAAAATCAGTCAACTGCCTGTTTTGACTGTTGACCCAAATGTGCACACAGGGGCATTTTTGACTGTTTTTTTACTGTCATTTTGACCACCCTGAACAATACCAGACAATGCTTTTACCAGTCAAAAACGGTTGACTCATTTTGACCTGTAAATGTACTTACTACATGTGAATGCCAGTCAACTCGTGTCCTGGCAAACTCGCCCCCTGGCAAACTCGCCCCCTTACAATCTCGCCCCTTACAAACTCGCCCCCTGCTGGTACAAACTCACTGCCTAACAAACTCACCCCTGACAAACTCGCCCCCCCTGCAAACTCGCCCCGACAAACTCGCCCCCTGTATTTTTTTGACGCATCTCACGCTATTGAGAGTGTGTTCATATAAGAGAGTAAATAAAACATTATTATAATAAAGGCAGGATGTATGGGGATATAATTATTCTAATGAATCCAATTACTAATTTTAAGTCTTATAACTCTGTGGTAAATTATTTCATCTTGGCGCTAGTGCCACTTAAGAGAGTAAATCAAACATTTCAATTGACGTTTTATTTAACGAAAACAAATATTACAAGAAATAATTCATTTACAGTTACAATTAAATAGAATAAATAGGAAACTAGCTAAACAAAATACTGAGTAAAATAAATAAGAAAAAATAAAAATAAATAAGTAATTACATACAAAATACAGAATTAAATCAAACAAAATAACTTTGTAAATTTTTCATAGTATATGCATAATACATAGAGTATATGTCACAAACTTAGAATTAATATATAAATGTCATTTTAAAGTAACATAAATAATTGTACTTAGGCCTAAATCCTGTGGGTGTGATGAAAATCATGTCCTTTCAGTACCACCTTACTTTTTTATAGAACCGGCAGCCATCCTTATTTTGTTAATATCCACTGAGCCATTGGGCTGCACCTTTTTGTTTTACTAAAGAATCTGTTGTGAATTTAGTTTCCTTATTTGGCTTAAACATGCAAAGGTTTCCTAACATGATTGAACACACACAATCTGGATCAATATTTATTTAAATTTATGGGATAAATGAATATTCATTATTGGTGTCGTATATAAAGAAAAGTAAAGGGTTTGGGAGACACTTAGCAGCTTGACCACCGGCTCAATGACTTTGGGCACTGAGGCCTCTGCCTGCGACCCCACCCTGGGGGTACGGATCTGAGCTCCAATAATGCCGGTCTGATCAGCCGTTGTTTTTTGTGCGTATACCGGATCTGTTAGCCGATGGTTTGGAGGACATCCGAGTTGTGATTTCCGAGACTGGGGCCAAGCTGCTAAGTCGCCAAAACCTTTAAGGTTGATTTTTATTTAAATAATTTTCTGGGATTTGGGATCTGGTCGGGACGTGGAGAGGCACGACGCCGATTTAGAGGCAAACCCGTCTTGGGGACGTGACGTCATCCTCCGAGGCACGCCAAGGGTCTCTGTCCAGTATCACCGCCGCACGCTCAACCAGCCAACTATACACAACGATCAACAACTGGGTTCGAATTTATCATTTATCTAAATTTACTTGAGTTGTATTAAATTTAATTGATGTTATGTTTATTGTAAGTTTATTGTTAGTAATAATTAAATTATATTATAAAAATGTATCTTTTTATGTTCCTCTGCTTCATTTTGTTGGTGTGTTCATTTTCCCTGGGGTACCTTTTAACTGTATAACTTTCACGCTGTCCCAATCATGGTGGACTTTGTGACAGTATACATCGTATAAATCATAACTGTTTTGTTTAGCTAGTTTTCTATGTATTCTATTTTAGTTGTAACTCTTGAATTATTTCATGTAATATTTATTTTTGTTAAATTATATTAAACCAGTCTCAATAGCGTGAGATGCGTCACAATATTACAGGGGGCGAGTTTGTTAGGGGGCGAGTTTTGTACCAGCGGTGTGGGCGTGTTTGTAAGGGGCGAGATTGTAAGGGGCGAGATTGTAAGGGCTGAGATTGTAAGGGGCGAGATTGCCAGGGGGCGAGTTGACTGGCATGCCTACACATAAGGTTTGACATTGTTTGACTTTTAAGTGCACTACATATACCTTGGCAAGTTTATCAACATTTTGACTGATTTTGACCATTGCAGTACATGTAGTAGGAGGGTTATAAACCTAATTATAAATTTCCCAAATGAATACAACAAATGAATGTATTTAGGGTCAGAGTGGGGGGAGGGGAAGTCAAAGGGAAGAATCTCCCAGAAGCTGTAAACATTACAGGGATGTACCAAGTGGCATTGAAAAACACTCCTACACAAAGGCAATGTGTTGTGCACTAAAAAAAGGTCTGTACATGTCTGTTCTAATGCAACCTCAATTCTACAACTTGACAACAATGTATACGACCAAACACTTCTATACGTGTAGCTTTGAGATAGACTGTAGGGATTAGACTGATTATAAAGTTGCAGGAAATAAAACATAGAAATAAATTGTAAACAATTAATAAATAGATAAATGTAAAAAAAAAAAAAGTAAAAAAAAATATATAATAAAAGTGGGGAATTCAAGGAAAATCCAGAAAACTTAGGGAGGACATCTTCCCCCAAAACCTCCAAATTTTTGGCTGGTTCCCTCTGTATTATAATGAGCTTATTATCTGGCAGATCCTAGTTATACCAAGCTTCATATACGGCAGAGTGCCACCCCCCCCCCCCCAAAAAAATGTCCCTATGCACTAACACATTGTATTGTTAACAGACTCCCCCCCCCCCCCCCCCCCCCCCGAAATCCTCTAAAGAATTCCTAAGACTCCTGGAACACAATGAAGACACGATGATGAGAGGGAGTGGTTGCACTCTGCCCCTGGTTGGTGACAACTCGATGTTTCGATCAGTATGCTCCGATACATATCTCTCGATTCTTATAAAGTATGAATGCATTTACAGACATTGGTTGGTTTCTGTACATATCTCTTGATTGTTATCAAGTATGGATGCATTTACAGTCAATGATTGGTTTCTGTACACATCTCTTGATTCTTATAAAGTATGGATGCATTTACAGACATTGGTTGGTTTCTGTACATATCTCTTGATTCTTGTCAAGTATGGATGCATTTACAGACATTGGTTGGTTTCTGTACATATCTCTTGATTCTTATAAAGTATGGATGCATTTACAGACATTGGTTGGTTTCTGTACACATCTCTTGATTCTTATCAAGTATGGATGCATTTACAGACATCGGTTGGTTTGTGTACATATCTCTCGATTCTTATCAAGTATGGATGCATTTACAGACATCGGTTGGTTTCTGTACACATCTCTTGATTCTTATCAAGTATGGATGCATTTACAGACATCGGTTGGTTTCTGTACACATCTCTTGATTCTTATCAAGTATGGATGCATTTACAGACATCGGTTGGTTTCTGTACATATCTCTTGATTCTTATCAAGTATGGATGCATTTACAGACATTGGTTGGTTTCTGTACATATCTCTTGATTCTTATCAAGTATGGATGCATTTACAGACATTGGTTGGTTTCTGTACACATCTCTTGATTCTTGTCAAGTATGGATGCATTTACAGACATTGGTTGGTTTCTGTATATATCTCTTGATTCTTATTAAGTACGGATGCATTTACAGTCATTTCACCGATGGTGTATTATCTTTTTACAAGTTAATCAATAGAGGGCAGCATTACTTTACATGGTGCATGACAACATTAATCTCAAATGACAACTTTTGGAAATGGAATTTATTTTCCTACTTTTAGTCAAAAACCGTCAACTCATTTTGACCTGTAAATGTACTTACTACATGAAAGATTTGACAGCATTCGACTTTTAAGCGCAGCAGATATACCTTGCAAGTACATGTACATGTACTTGTACGTATATCAACATTTTGACTGATTTTGATCATTGCAGTCATAAGACGGTTAATCAACAGAGGGCAGCATTGTTTTACATGGTGCATGGTAACAGTAATCTCTAATGACAAGTTTTTGGAAATAGATTTTATTTTCCTATTTTCCCACTCAAATGAGGGCACTTCTTCACACAAGGAAGCTTTTACATATGTATGCCAAGATAGGGGGGCTTTAACGTTGAGCTCCAGCGACAACTAAACCCAAGATTTTCAAATTTATCCTTTGTATTATATGCTGAATAAATTACTGGTAAATTGTACATGGTACTTTTTGTTCCCAGTTATGGTATGTACATGTACACAGTCTACATGTGCACAGAGCTGTATAACACTTCACTTCTAAAGAAACTATGAATTCCAAAGTACAGTACACAATACATGTATGTTAAATAATATGTATGGATCCTCAATGATTTAACCTCTTGAGTAATCTGTTGGTTCATAGGGTTAAGTTGATTAAAATTGCACTATTCTCCTCTATGAGTCGACATATGTTTTCTTTGCGTATAAAACCCACTAGTTTTCTTCCTTGTAATTTCTTACTGTTTGCCTGGTGAAAAATGTGAATCATTGTCTAAAATATGTGTTGCTTAGTTTTGCCAAAAATATAACAATGTGCAGATAGAAATCCAGGGTCTCCAAAAAATAGGGCACATGAAAAAAAGGGGGCGGGGCACACTGGTGAAAAAGGGGGCGGGGCACATTGCTGGAAAAGGGGGCGGGGCACACTGGTGAAAAATAATAATAATAATAATGTGGACTTATATAGCGCACGTATCCACCAAACTGATGCTGCTCAAGGCGCATTATATTATTATCCCTGCTCATCAGGCTCATAAATCATTCCTGAAACCATCTCAGCTCCCTGGGGAGTATACAGCTCAATTGCTGCCATTTCAGCACATATAGTGTAAGTGTCAGCCTCAGGTGCAAGATAAATTGTTGGTTGACAAGAAGTCAAGTCCGGTCTAGCGCCCTCTCGCATCGTAATTGCCAGGCTGATTTTCGTCAGACTCAATAAGTTTCGTCGATTCGTTGATGCAATTTATGGCTACTTTTTGCCCCTTTTGAGATATTCATGGGTAAGAAAGGATCATGGTATTTGTTGCTTACTAAATCATAGATAGTATTTGTATGAACATTTGCATAGTTTGTCATCTTGTTTATGCACAAATGTGGGTCTATTTTTATGTTCTTTCGAGACCACAAAGGTCATGTGGGAAGTTTCAGTACATGTGTACATGTACATTGTGTACATGTGGGATAAGTAAATGGTTTTATTGTGTGCTATTGTTTATTGCATAAGGTGACTCTAGGTATATTTTGTTGTTTTCTTTAGGCCAATAGAGTACAGTAGCCATAGAGAGTAACCAGGGTTATGCTAGAAGTTGAGCTGGTCTAAAGGCGTGATCGGTGAGATTTTGTTCTTATACATGCAGTAGTCATTATTATTGTCATGTCACTTACATTATCATTATATAAGGATGCCTTAAGTCCCCCAATGGTTTGTTTAGGACTGCATATGAGTTTTCATAGATGATAATATTGGAGATGCCAGTATCAGTGTTCAATTAGTGCAGAAATACTTTATGGTTCAAAATCATGCCTTTATTGTTTTTAGTACCAAGGTGGTAATTTGTTTTGTAATTTATATCTTTTCAGTTTTCACGGTGATTGAGAGTGATTGAAGTAATTGATTAAACCTTTGAACATCAGTAAGAAGCGTCCGTCTGAGTTGCTTAAAAGACCAGCCCCCCCCCCCCCTTCGAGTGCTTATAGTGCGCTACAGTGAAAACGGTGCCACACGATGGATGCGCTGCTATTCGACCCTCTGATGTTTCTCCACGTACTTGGATTGTTGTTTGCCATGACGTACTACCTGTGAGATTCTTCCCCAGAGCCTGCCTACCCCAGTGCCGTCATTATTGCTAGTGTCTACACGGATGTCCAAGCCATCGTTCATGGACCGGTGCTAGTTTAAACTCTACCTGCTTGATTTCAAAGAACAATTTTGGTCAAGTACAACGGACTTGCATGTAATATGCAGTAGAGTTTCACAAGGACTATAAATTTGTGACTGACTTTTATCTTTGTTGTGAATTGTACTTACCAATTATTTTAAGCTAAAAATACGAAAGTTAAAGAGAAATGTGTAGCTTATATTTTGAGTATTATTTTTACACATTACATAAAAGTGTGTTTCTCCCATAAGTTAATGGTAGATGTTAATATCTCAAGCCATGTCGACCTCAGATAAAGGAGAGCAAGAGGTTGCTGCTGATACGACTCAAGATTTGGATATGGATCAGATTTCATTAGGTGGTTCCTCCAAGTCACTATCACGTGCTTCAAAACTGAAGCAGCAGCTGAAGTAGCAGCAAAAGGGCTAGACTGCAGTCGCTTCATGAAATCCAGTCCAAGCGTGATAAACTGGAACCAGATTCAGGAAGAATTCCAAAGAAAGATAAAGGAAGAAGAGGATAAGTTAGAGAGATTCAAGGCTGAGAAAGAGATTCAGATTGCTTTAGCTCGATATAAGGTTTATGAAGATGAGGAGGAAGAGCGAAACAGCGTCCAGCGATGAGAGCCATGCAACATTGTCACATCGGGAAGAAAATAGCCCGCCTCACACCCTCTCAAGACTTCTCGTAGTGGTAGTTCAACTCCTCCAAGTGCACCAACGGCATCAGCCATTGATCTTTCAACGATGATGCAAGCCTTCCAGGAAAGTATCTCCTTGAAGATTGCCCGCACCGGAGCCAAGCATATTCAGCGGAGATTCTATACAGTTTCCTGAGTGGAAGAATGCATTCACAGCGCTGATCGCACGCAAAAACATTGGAGCTGCAGATAGGTTGTTTTATCTCCGAAGTACACTTCGGAGCAGCAGCTAAAATGATCCAAGGTGCATTTCTTCGCTCAGACGAGGCCGCCTATCAGGACGCTTTGGTCCAAGTTGAACACCAGATATGGGGATCCTTTGTTATTCAGAGAGCCTTTAGAGAAAAGATTTCTCACTGGCCGAAAGTGGAAGACAATGATGCCAAGGCACTTCGAGAATATTCTGACTTCCTCTCAGCTTGCAATGATGCCATACCACATGTCAAGGGATTATCCATTTTAAACGATTGTGAGGAAAACAGAAAAATGTTAAGCAAACTACCAATTTGGGTCAGAAGAGATGGAACCGCGGGTTACTACCACGCTGAGAAAACAGGAGTATCCTGCCTTCAAGGAGTTCTTCTGTGCCTTTGTAGCAGAAGAAGCTGAGGTAGCCTGTAACCCGATAACATCGCTTATATGCGTTAAAGCCTCAAGAGAGTCCGAAGAAGGAAACAAAACGGCCAAGGCATCAAGTCATGGCGACACAAGCCTCTGATCAAACCACAACATCTCCTCCTTCGAGCAATTGGCAACCTCAGGTAGCTAACAATCCAGACAATCTTCCTCCACCCTGCATGTTTTGCGAGGGCTCTCACTCCATCCATAAGTGTTCAAAGTTCGGAGAGAAGTCAATGGAGGAGAAGAACAGGTTTATACAAGATAATCGTCTCTGCTACGGATGTTTAAGAAAAGGTCATCAGTCCAAAAACTGTAGGAGGCGATCCACATGTGCGAAATGCAAACGATCTCACCCGACTCCCCTCCATTATGACAAACCGCCACAAAGCGAGATACCTGCTAGGGAAACCAATAAAACACAGGCCTCTGCTGTCTCCTGCTGTGCTACAAAAGGAGGTAACACTACATGTACGTCTATGATAGTACCAGTGTGGGTAGCTGCTGCCTCAGATGCAACTCGTGAAGTTCTCACCTATGCCATGTTGGATACGCAGAGCGACACATCCTTTATGTTGAGTACTACGGCAGAGAGTCTTGGTATCAAAGGCCAACCAGTCCGGTTAAAATGGCAACGATGACAGCGAAGTTCAACAGTATCAGACTGCAGTCTTCTTAAAGACATCATAGTTAGAGGTCTGTATTCCAACAAGGTCATCACCATCCCCAAGTTATACACCAGAGATTTCATCTCCCACAGAAAGATCACTCATTCCTACTACAGAGACTGCCAAGAAGTGGCCTCACCTGGGGTCGATTGCTGACAAACTTTCACCCTGCAAGACTGTGAAATTGGGATGCTGATAGGGTTTAATTGTCCAGAAGCCCTTACACCAAGAGAGACGGTGACTGGTCAACATAGCCAGCCTTATGCCGTGAGGACCGACCTCGGATGGTCTGTGGTGGGAGGCCGATCTGGAGCTACGAGCATGTGCCACAGAGTGATGTCCAAAGAGAGTCCTGCTAGTATTTAAGAACATATTGTCCGTATCGAAAGGGATTTCTCAGACGACAAGGGGCCAAAGTCTCACAGGAAGATCTCCAGTTTTGCACATCTTAGAGTCTTCCATCACGCAGCTTGAGGATGGCCATCTGCAAATGCCCCTGCCGCTCCGCCTCGTCATGTCTACCGGTTAACAAAGCTCAAGCATCTCTCCGTATTGGTCATCTCAAGCGCAAGTTAGAAAGAGACAAGAAGTATCATGATGATTATGTGAATTTTGTTCAGGATGTCATTGCACATGGCGATGCGGAAGAAGCCCCAGCTGATGTGAAAGACGGCGAAGCGTGGTACATTCCTCATCACGGCGTTTATCACCCAAAGAAGCCCAACAAAATTCGAGTTGTGTTCGACTGTTCGAGCCAGCACCGTGGTACTGCCCTGAATGATCACCTGCTGAGTGGCCCTGACCTGACGAATGCCTTGGTGGGAGTATTAAGTCGATTCAGGATTCATCCTGTAGCCATAGTCTGCGACATAGAGAGGATGTTCCACCAATTCATTGTCAGACCTGAAGACCGAGACTATCTACGATTTCTTTGGTGGAAGGATGGGGATCTCACTCAAGAGCCAACGGAATATAGGATGAAGGTCCACTTATTTGGAGCCACATCGTCGCCAGGTTGTGCCAACTATGGTCTTAAGTTTTTGTCTAAGAAGTACGAGAAAGAGTTCCCCTCTGCAGCCCTGTTCATCAGACACCATTTTTACGTAGACGATGGACTGATCAGTACCGAGACCAATGATGAGGCAATCCAGCTCATCCAACAAGCCAGAGAGTTGTGTAGCAAAGGCGGTATTCACCTACACAAATTCATCAGCAATAGTAGAGAGTACTGGAATCTGTCCCTCCCAAAGAACGTGCTATGTCAGTTAAGGAAGTTGACCTTAACAAGGATGATCTTCCCCTGTCCTCCACACTTGGCATACAGTGGGATGTGCAGAGGGATGAATTCTTCTTCAAGATCCAGACCAAAGAGGCAACCTCTACCGTCGTGGAATTTTTGTCGTTGGTTGCATCAGTTTACGACCCCCTCGGATTTTTGGCGCCATTCGTCCTCTTAGGTAAAGTGCTGCTGCAACACATGTGTCGCAATGGGAGTGGATGGGATGATCCTCTGCCTGCAGAGTTAGGACCACGGTGGGAGAAGTGGATGTCGGACCTTCCAAACATAGCAGCGATTCGAATTCCACGCTGCCTAAAAGCCGAGTCAATTTGGAGAGGTCAAGTCTACTCAGCTGCACCACTTTTCAGATGCCAGCACTTTGGGTTATGGCCAATGTTCCTATCTCAGAATTCAGGATCAGCAGGACAGGGTATACTGCACACTTCTGATGGGCAAGTCTCGAGTCGCTCCAACTAAGATCACGACAATTCCTCGCCTGGAGTTAACGGCAGCTGTTGTGTCGGTGAAGATAAGTCAAGTTCTGAATGAGGAGCTCCACTTGTCAAATGAAGAAGAAGTCTTCTGGACTGATTCCCAGGTAGTCCTAGGATACATCAACAATGAGGCCGACGCCCATACATTCGTAGCCAACCGTGTGCAAATGATCAGAGAGAGTACGAATGTTGATCAGTGGTTTTACGTCGAGTCTAACTCTAATCCTGCTGATCACGCTTCAAGAGGGCTCACAGCGTCGGCTCTTCAGCACTCATCCTGGTACACAGGTCCAGATTTTCTGTGGAGCCCCGATTTTCATATCCCGTCGAAGGTAACACCTGAATTGTCCTTTGAGGATCCTGAAGTAGGAAATCGACGGTCCTCAACACAGCCGCTGAGGAATCGAAGGATCCGTTCATCTTGTCGCTGCTGTCCAAGTTCTCCAGCTGGCCTATGTTAGTTCGAGCTGTTTGCCAGACTCAAGAAGAGCAAAGGAGATACAGATAGTAGTATGAGCAGTGTCCAAGAACGACAAGAATCAGCCTTATTCCTGGTTAAGTTGGTGCAGAAGTGTGAGTACAAGAGGGACCCCTGTTAAGGGTCTGGATCCCTTCACTGACGAGTCTGGGATAGTGCGTAGGAGGTCGCCTAAGGAATTCGTCTCTACCACTCTCCGCCAAGCACCCAGTAATACTCCGACGGACAGTCACATTTCTAGACTCATCGCTGCTCACTTCCATGAGAAAGTTTATCATCAAGGCCGGCATCACTCTAAATGAAGTTAGAGCCAATGGATTTTGGATTGTCAGTGGTGGAAAAGTGGTGTCGAGTCTTATACGTAAGTGTGTGATCTGCAGGAGAAATCGGCGACTCCACTCAGGAGCAGAAGATGGCAGATCTTCCTGAGGATCGTGTTGAAGCATCTCCTACTTCGTGTTCTGCGGCATGGACTGTTTTGGCCCCTTCATTACCAAGCAAGGTCGCAAAGACTTTAAGAGATATGGCCTTCTATTCACGTGTCTATGCTCTAGGGCAGTTCATGTAGAGATGCTCGATGATCTTTCTACCGATGCCTTCATCAACGGACTGCGATGTTTTATCGCCATAAGAGGAAAGGTTCGTCAAATCAGGTCGGATCAAGGCAGCAACTTTGTTGGTGCGAAAAATGAACTGACTTTAGCTTTGAAGGAGCTCGACACGGATAGAGTGGCGTCCTACTTAGCAAACCAAGACTGTGACTTCGTCATGAATGCTCCTTGTTCTAGCCATGTAGGAGGAGTCTGGGAACGCCAGATAAGGACAATCAGAAGTGTCCTTAGTGGAGTAGTTGCACTTTGTCCTGGAAGATTGGATGACTCTTCACTTCGTACGCTGTTTTATGAAGCGATGGCCATAGTCAACAGCCGTCCCCTATCAGTCAACACCATCAATGATCCAACCAGTTTGGAACCTTTGACGCGCTAACCATGTCCTCACGATGAAGCCAGTACCACTGCAGCCGCCAGGAAATTGCATCCACAAGACATGTACCTTCGAAGAGATGGAGAAGGGTACAATACCTTGTTGAACAGTTCTGGAGTAGGTGGCGTAAGAGTATCTCCAGAGCCTCAATCGCAGAACAGTGCTGGACCAAGCCAAGAAGGAACATCATGGTTGGAGACATCGCCTCTTGCTGGAACCAGAAGTGGCTCGGAACAAGTGGCCTATGGGTGTCGTTGTGGAAACTACCACAGACAAGGATGACTTAGTGAGGAAGGTCAAGGTCCAAGTTGGGACACGACAGCTGAATCAAAAGTGCAAGCGTAAAGACAAACTGTCTGTCCTGGAACGCCCTGTGCAGAAGCTGGTAGTCATTTTGGAGAGCACTTAAAGTCGTCGCCCCATCAACAAACCTTATGGACAAGTTTTGGAGTTGTGTGTTGTTTGTAACTTAGCCATTGACATTTTTTTGTATAGAATTACTTATGATTTATTCTTGCCTGTAGTAAAGAGTATTGTAGTTCATAAATCAATTTAGTAACTGGTGGGAGTGTAAGTGTCAGCCTCAGGTGCAAGATAAATTGTTGGTTGACAAGAAGTCAAGTCCGGTCTAGCGCCTCTCGCATCGTAATTGCCAGGCTGATTTTCAGACTCAATAAGTTTCGTCGATTCGTTGATGCAATTTATGGCTACTTTTTGCCCCTTTTGAGATATTCATGGGTAAGAAAGGATCATGGTATTTGTTGCTTACTAAATCATAGATAGTATTTGTATGAACATTTGCATAGTTTGTCATCTTGTTTATGCACAAATGTGGGTCTATTTTTATGTTCTTTCGAGACCACAAAGGTCATGTGGGAAGTTTCAGTACATGTGTACATGTACATTGTGTACATGTGGGATAAGTAAATGGTTTTATTGTGTGCTATTGTTTATTGCATAAGGTGACTCTAGGTATATTTTGTTGTTTTCTTTAGGCCAATAGAGTACAGTAGCCATAGAGAGTAACCAGGGTTATGCTAGAAGTTGAGCTGGTCTAAAGGCGTG
This sequence comes from Zoroaster sp. YZ-2022, assembly GCA_029582265.1. Taxonomy (NCBI): domain Eukaryota; kingdom Metazoa; phylum Echinodermata; class Asteroidea; order Forcipulatida; family Zoroasteridae; genus Zoroaster; species Zoroaster sp. YZ-2022. The sequence goes on from CM055818.1 coordinate 7,589,301, forward strand.
ATCGGTGAGATTTTGTTCTTATACATGCAGTAGTCATTATTATTGTCATGTCACTTACATTATCATTATATAAGGATGCCTTAAGTCCCCCAATGGTTTGTTTAGGACTGCATATGAGTTTTCATAGATGATAATATTGGAGATGCCAGTATCAGTGTTCAATTAGTGCAGAAATACTTTATGGTTCAAAATCATGCCTTTATTGTTTTTAGTACCAAGGTGGTAATTTGTTTTGTAATTTATATCTTTTCAGTTTTCACGGTGATTGAGAGTGATTGAAGTAATTGATTAAACCTTTGAACATCAGTAAGAAGCGTCCGTCTGAGTTGCTTAAAAGACCAGCCCCCCCCCCCCCCTTCGAGTGCTTATAGTGCGCTACATATAGGGCTAATCAAATACAACCAACTCTGCCCTCACACGTACCCATTTACCCCTGGGTGGAGAGAAGCAATTATGGTAAAGTGTCTTGCTCAAGGACACAAGTACCCTGGCCGTGGTTGGGATTCGAACCCACATGGCTCTATCGACCTTAATGACTCGGGACTTAGACTCAAGGTTTGAGGATTCTAATACAAGTCTGTACATTTACAAATAACATTGTACTGAACTTTTGATAAGATGGGATTAAAGCTTTTGATGTGAATACTGTACACACACAGCCCATACATGTACACTGTATGTATTTCACTATTGATTGATATCAAAATGAACCTTTTGCCCCTAATTCAACTGTACAGTGTAAAGGTTGTTGCTATGCAAATTACAGTAATGTAATTCATGTATAACGTCATTCATTTTATATATAGATGGGAATTTTTTAATTTCCTGCAATCTATCTGGTTGGAGTGAGATATGTTATACAATCTCTCTCTGTGCCATTGCTGTACATGACCGTATTTCAACAGGATCTTCATAGAGAAGATTTTGTGGATTATAAAAGACGTCTAACCTGTCTCATGTACATGTAAGTTGACAACATTTTTTGAGATACGTGTGGTAGGTCAAAGGAAAACAGGGAAATGTATCTAGAATCGGGGAACAAGTGTGTATTCAGGAGACATTTGAACACACGCACTGTAACAATCATTTCTTAATAGATCTATGTGTACATGAAGCTCAATAAACCGATCAATTAAGCCCCGCCTACTATAGTAACTGCCTAGCAACAGCACACATGGATACAACATGTGAGCCTTGCCGATACTGTCCCTTTCAAGGGACGATATTGTCACGATCAGAGCAGACTTTCAGAAGGCCATGGAATTGGTGTCCTAGTTTATTAAAACTGAAAATTACTGGCTCATTTATGCAGCAGCAACGGTAACAACTGCACTATGTGGGGTATTATTTTAAATCATTGAGTTAATCTAAAACTAGCACTCCAATTCCATGCCCTGTTGATCATGATGATATGGTCCCTTTAACCCTAAACACTTAATGGTTTTGGCGTTCCGCTTGTGCAAATGTATCAAACTTGTGCGTGAATGTTTGGGGACGGATGGGTCACAGTGGAACCGATTGTGAGCGCAACGTCCGCACAACTGTTGTTTTGACTGTCATTTTGACCACCCTGAACAATACCAGACAATGCTTCTACCAGTCAAAAACAGTCGACTCATTTTGACCTGTAAATGTACTTACTACACGTAAGGTTTGACAGTGTTTGACTTTTAAGTGCACTAGATATACCTTGGCAAGTATATCAACATTTTGACTGATTTTGACCCTTGTAGTAGTAGGAGGGGTAAATCTCATTTATCTGATTTCCTAACATTGTAACCGCATGAATACAATTTTCATTTCTGTAATTTACAGGACAAGATTCTAGCTTAGTTAAAGATGGCCACCAGTGATGTTACGGTTCAATCGGTACTCGGTAAGATCAGCAAGGATCACCTTGAGTGTGCGATTTGTACCAACCGATACACAGATCCCAAAGTGCTAGACTGTCTGCACAGTTTTTGTCTCCAATGTCTCTATGAACTCAAAGAAAGACAAGATCCACAAGACACAATAATTCTGTGTCCACTGTGTAGGCGGGAGACCACACTGACTGTGAAGGGAGTTGCTGGTCTGCCTAATAACTTTACATTGAGTGCCCTGGTTGAGGAAGTTACCATGCAGGAAAAGCTAATGGTACAATTTGGGCAAGATTCTGATGACATGAAATGTCAAGCCTGTGATGAAGAGAATAAGGCTATTTCAAAGTGTCTGTACTGTGATCACTTTCTCTGTCAAGAATGCCAACGAGCACATCAGCGTTTGACCGTCATGAAATCTCACCAAGTCTATACTATTGCTCAGCTGCAATCGGGTGAGATTACCTACAAGAGCAAATTAAGAGAAGAAATACCAAAATGTGACAAGCATTTGGATCAGAATCTCAGCCTCTACTGTGAGACATGTGCAAAGTTAGTGTGCAACACTTGCAGTGGTCTCGGTCATGTGAATCATGATGTTATCGGCATTCCTGAAGCTGTAAATAAATGCAAAGAAGAAGTCGCAGAACTGGTTGCAGAAGCTGAAATGAGCAAGGCAGATATCATCACTTCCATGGAAGAAGCTTCTGAGTCACGCAATGAACTCAACGCTGCATTTGCTGAAACAAACGGGAAGATCTCAGAAATGATCTTAGAACTGGAGCAAAAACTGAAGGTACAAGTAAAACAGATTTATAACAACAAAGTGAAGACATTTGAAACCGCTGAAGCCACAAACAGCAATGAGGTGACCCAGGCAGACCGCAAGTTAAATGAAGTAAACCGACTGATGGCTCAAGGGAGTAGCCATGAGATTCTAGATCTCAAGTCAAAACTCTTGCATAACCTCAAAGAACTGACTGGGATACAACCAGAGAAACTGGCCGACAATTTATCCTCCATAGATTTTGATGGTGAAAGGTCACTTAGGAGACTGGTGTTGGGAGCTGAGCAACAACTACAATTACCAGATGTGGCCGATGAGGAATTACCAAGTCCTAAAGGATTATGTACAAGACAAACTTGGGAATTGAAAACCAAAGTAACACAATATGCATCACAACTGAATGGCTTTGGGTGTGCAAAATATATTGCAGCATTCTCAAATAATGAAAGGGTGGTGGTAGACAATAGATATGATACAAAAACACGTACATATAGGAAAAATTTGATTAATTTTTTAATCAATGACAACCCTCAACAATCCTTTATCATCCCACAAAAAAATTCAAATAGTGAACTCATCGATGCAAAATGTGTTTCAGTGAACAAGAATGACCAACTCATTGTTCTAAACCAATCAAACAAAGTCCAGATCTTCAACCAGGAATATCAACGCATTGATCAATTCACACCAGGTCGAGGGTCAGGCAGCACACCAACATGCATAGCAGTGGATGATGACAATATGATAGCAGTGGGTTATCAGGACGAGGGAGAGATATGTCTACACACTGCAGATAGATCTGTCATCAGAACACTACCTGCTCCAGGGATTGGTGAATATTTGACTATCTCCAAGCAGAGGCTCATCTACACCAATGAGGAGGAGAAAAAGTTAAAATCCAGTAGACTACAATGGACACTTGATATTCTCGGTAGATGTACATGTACCGTACCCTGTTGGTGTGTGTTGTGACAGTGATGGTAGCATATATGTTGTTAAAAGGACTGAAAGGGTATGGTACAATTCATCATATGAAATTCATCATTACAGTCCTGATGGCAAGTACATTGGATGTGTCATCAAGGGTTGTGGTAATCCCTATGGCATCACATTCACACCAGGAGGTGATCTGGTAGTGGCTGCAGGAGAATCTGTTCAAATCTATCATCGTGTGTAAATAACAGAAACTAACAGCCACAGAATGAAAAGACAAAAGAATACAAACAATGGCATAACAATGCATAAACAAAGAGAAGATTTTGTTACATTACATGTATGTAATCATGTGAAATTAATAATAATTGATTGAAATTAATAGGAATCTAGCCAGATTGTTGTCATTGGGCAAGGACAGTGTTCACAATAATAGACGTCATGAGGCCTGCCCGAGTCATCTTTTTTTGTAAACACTGCCATTATAATGAATATCATGGGATCCACACAAAATGTACACAATATTGGTCATTCATTACAATAAATCATGGTTGCAATGCTTACATTATATGAAAGCCAAGGGTCATGCACAGCACGGCCAAGGGTCATGCACAGCACGGCCAAGGGTCATGCACAGCACGGCCAAGGGTCATGCACAGCACGGCCAAGGGCCATGCACAGCACGGCCAAGGGCCATGCACAGCACGGCCAAGGGTCATGTACAGCACGGCCAAGGGTCATGTACGGCACGGCCAAGGGTCATATACAGCACGGCCAATGGTCATGTACGGCAGGGCCAAGGGTCATGTACGGCACGGCCAAGGGTCATGTACAGCACGGCCAATGGTCATGCACAGCCCAGCTAAGGGTCATGCACAGCCCGGCCAAGGATCATGCACAGCCTGGCCACATTTTCATTAATTTCTTTTTGTTTTCTGTATATAGTTTGTTTTATTTCCATCTGTACAATAACATACTGATAAAAACAGTTAATTCATAAGATACTTTCATCAACTTATAAAGAATCTTGTTACATTGTGATCAAGAATCTTGTTATGTGAAATTAATAATAATTGATTGAAATGAATACAAATTGCATTAAAGCAATCTAACCAGATTGTCGACGGCAAGCACGGTGTTCAAAATAATAGACGTCGTGAGGCCTGACCGAGTCAATTTTTTTCTACAAAATCTTAAATGTCTGTATGTATATGCAGCACAGTGGAATGCCATTATAATGAATATCACAGGGTCCATACAAAATGTATGTGTATGTGTACATTGTATATTAGTCATTCATTACAGTGAATTATGGTTGCAATGCATATGAAAACCAATGGTCATGTACATAGCCACATTTTCATTTTGTTTACTGTCAAGTTTGTTTTACTTCCATCTGTACAATAACATACTGATAAAAACGGTTAATTCATAAGATACAGGAATAATTATCATACTTGTCATGTTTTAAAAGAAAGAAAATTAAATACATTATACATGTAGGAATGCGGGTAACATCCAGGGAAGGTAAAATCCTTCTGTAGTCTAGTACCCTGACTGCTGATGGTTATTGCAATGAATAATTCATGCATAACATGTACATGGTATTAGAATATCTATTAAAGTTAACCCTCCTACTCTAGCTGCACTTTAGTGGGAAGTTATAGAGGTCAAAATATCACTGCCTGTTTTGACTGTTGACCCAAATGTGCACACAGGGGCCTTTCCGACTGGTTTTGACTGCCCTGAACAATACCAGACAATGCTTTTACCAATCAAAAACGGTTGACTCATTTTGGCCTTTTATGTACTTACTACACGTAAGGATTGACAGTGTTTGACTTTTAAGTGCACTAGATATACCTTGGCAAGTATATCAACATTTTGACTGATTTTGACCCTTGTACGTATATAGTAGTAGGAGGGTTAATAAATAAAAAAGTATATTTTATGTTCAAGTACACATGTACAATTGTACATGTGTATGTAATAAGTAAGGATTACATACACATGTACAATTGTACATGTGTAATAATAATAATAACTCAATGAGATTACATACACTGGTGTACAATTGTACATGTATGTATAGGAGATTACATACACATACAATTGTACATGTGTATGTAACTCAGTGATAAGAGATTATACACACACATGTACAATTGTACATGTGTATGGTAATAAATAGAGATTACATACACACAGGTACAATTACCATGTGTATGTAATAAGTAAAGGATATACACACATGTACAATTGTACATGTGTATGTAATATAGTAAAATTACATACATATGCAATTGTACGTATGTTATGCTAATAATAATGAGATTACATACACATGTACAATTGTACATGTGTATGTATATAATAGATTACATACATGTACAATTGTACATGTGTTTGTATAGTAAGTGATACATACATGTACAATTGTACATGTGTATGTAATAATATGGGTTATTTCCACATATTCAAATGTGGCACTACTGTGTATGTAACATGTGATAAGAATTACATACACATGTACAATTGTACATGTATGTATTAGTAACAAAATAAGGATTACAAATTACACATGTACAATTGTACAGTGTATGTAATAATGCAGGATACATACACATGTACAATGATTGTACGTATGTTTGTATAAGAATACATACACATGTACAATTGTACATGTGTATGTAATAGTAAGGATTACATACACATGTGCAATGTGGCACATATGTGTAATTTTGAGATTACATACACATGTAACAATTGTGCATGTGTATGTAATAAGTAAGGATTACATACACATGTGCAATTGTACATGTGTGTGTAATAAATGCAGATTACATAGGACCCTTTTACTATGTACAATTGTACATGTGTATGTAATAAGTAAGAAGATTACATAGGCCACATGTGGTGTACATTGTGTGTGTATGTAAGTAAAGTAGATTACATACACATGTACAATTGTACATGTGCATGTATGTATCGTGGATTACATACACTATGCAATTGTACGTAGTATGTGGTCGTAAATGTAATAAATGAGATTACATACACATGTACAATTGTGCATGTGTGTGTATTAGTAAGGATTACATACACCGCCCCAAATATGTACATGTGTAATGTATTAAGTAAGGATTACATACACATGTACAATTGTACATGTGTGTATGTAATAGTAAGGATTACATACACATGGCAATTGTACATGTGTATGTAATAATGGATTACATACGCTGCAATTGTACAATTGTACATGTATTGGTCGTAAGGATTACATACACATCCAATTGTAACAAATTGTACATGTGTATGTAATAAAATGAGGATTACATACACATGTACAATTGTACACATGTGTATGTAACAAATGAGTGATTACATACACATGTACAATTGTATACGTGTGTAATAATGATAAGGATACATACACATGTACAATTGTATGTGTATGTAACTCATTATGTAATAAAATTACATACACATGCAATTGTACATGTGTGTGTAATAAAGTAAGTTACATACACATGTAATTGGCACATGTGTATGTAATAAGTAAGTTACATACTTCTTGGTGTACATGTGTGTATGTAATAATAAGGATTACATACACACATGTGTCACAATTGCACGTGTACATGTATATGTGTAATAAATAAGTGATTACATAGGCTACATGTGCCACCGCAATGTACATGTGGTAATGTCCGGGAGATTACATACACATGTACAGTGCATGTGCTATGCCTGTATGTAACTCGTATGGCAGTGATTACATACACATGTGCAATTGGCATGTGTATGTAACAATGGATTATACACATGTACAATTGTACATGTGTATGTATCATCAGTAGATTACACATGTACAATTGTACGTGTGCCATGTATCATCAAATAAAGTGAATTACATACACATGGCACAATTGTACATGTGTATGTAACTCGTAGAATTACATACATGTACAATTGCTACAACATGTGTGTATGTAATAAATAAGAATTACATACACATGTACAATTGTACAGCCAATGTGTGTAACAAAAATAAGGATTACATACACTATGTACAGGTGCATGTGTATGGCAACAGGAATTACATACACGTAGCACAACACATACAATTGTACATGTGTATGTAATAATTGGCAGTGTAATACACATGCAATTGTACATGTGTGTGTAATAAGTAATGGATTACATACACTATGTTACAATTGTACATGTGTATGTAATAAATAAGAGATTATACACATGCCACACATCATGGTGTACATGTGTATGTAATAAGAGTGATTAATACACTATGTACAATTGTACATGTGTATGTAATAAGTAAGGATTACATACATACAATTGGCATGTATGTAATAATGGATTACATACAGCATGCTACGCGGCATTGTACACAATGTGTATGTATCATTATGATTACATACACATGTACAATTGTACATGTGTATGTAATAATAAGGATATACATAAGGATTACATGCATGTACAGTGTACATGTGTAATAATGAATTACATACACATGTACGAATTGTACATGTGTATGTAATAGTAAGTGATTACATACACATGTGCTACCATGTGGTTACAGATTGTACATGTGTATGCCAATAATAAAACAGTGTAAGGATTTCCGGTTATTTCGGGGCAGGATACGAGCTTTAAATCTTTAGACCTGAAAGTTACCTGTAACAAAAATGTTGTAAAAACACATCCACTGTAAATACACCTGAATGTATTAAAATAACCATATGTACACAAGATTCTCTTGTTTTATTAGAGTCATAATAAATGTGGAATTACTGTAGAATTTTCCTGCTACTCTATATTAAAAAACAACCATTAACTAAGTAGCATCCACATATCACCACACAAACAAAAGTTGTCAAAAGTCGTTTATGGGTAATTGGAACCGAAAAATGAAAATGGGTAATGACAGTTTCGGTATCCGGGTACCAAAAAAAGAGGGAACATGAAAAAAAGGGGGCGGGGCACACTGCTGAAAAAGGGGGCATAAAAACATCTGGTAAATTTACATGCATGGCGGAAAAATCCCCCTCCCGGGAGGATTTAAAATCTTGCAATAATCTAAAAGAAAACAACTCCTAATGTAGACAATATAGTACAAGGGAATTACATTCAATGGATCAGTAGCTAAACACAATCATGATAACAGATGGAACATAAAGCTTGATAGCAATGGGTAACCAGACATACATTGACACTATCCAAATCACTTTGTTTACTCATCCATGCTACAGAAATGGAATTAATATACATTTGTGTAGTGTTCAGGCTTCCCTTTTATTTACTGATATGACATGTTCTATAGACAATTTGTACATTAAAAATTGATCCTTTTTATCAAGTTTGAGTACTGAAAAAAATATTACTCCATAATTCTTTTCAATTTCATGACTCAAGTTAATTACACGAAAAAAAGTAAATAAAATAATATCGATTTGGGAAAAATTGATTTAACGTTCAACCTTGACATATGTATGTTATAAAGGTTTACTTTTGACTCGTGACTTCTACTTGGCTCGATCGACCTTCACCTAACCCCCAGGTATTCTGACATCTGGCTAGGAACCTTCCTCAATCCTCCAATCTCCATCAGAGCACTTGTGTAAACATGCCATTATCTTCAAAATGCACCATGCATTTTCGAGCTTGATCTTTCCATATTCAGCACTTATGGCGCAACGCTTCTTGACACTAAATGACAGGTAACTTAATTTTGCCCCATTTGAAGAGGGGTAAAATGCAATCAGTTTCAACAGTGCATGCATTTTCCCCAAGTTCCCCTATGGAGGATTTTGCAGAGATTTAGGTGGGTTAGGGTTAACGACTGGGACTTGGACTTCCAAGGTTTGAGGATTCTAATAAGTCTGTACATTACAAAAATAACTGTATTGTACTGAACTTTTGATAAGATGGATTAAAAGCTTTTGATGTGAATACTGTATACACACAGCCCATACATGTGTACACTGTATGTGTTTCACTATTGATTGATATCAAATATGAACCTTTTGACCCCAATTCAACTGTGTACAGTATGTGTAAACGTGTCTGCTATGCAAATGAACACAAACTACATGTACATTGTACTGTAATTCATGCATGACGTCATTCATTCTATAAATAGACGGGGGAATTTTTTTTAATTCCCTGCAATCTATCTGGTTGGAGTGAGACATGCTATACAATCTCTCTCTGTGCCATTGCTGTACATGATCGTATTTCAACCGGATCTTCAAAGAGAAGATTTTGTGGATTATAAAAGACGTCTAACCCGTCTCAATTCAGTACATGTAAGTTGACAACATTTTTTGAGATGAAGTAGGTCAAAGGAAAACCGGGAAATGTATAGTGTTTTTTTTAAAAAGTAATCAGACATTCCCGATATGATCATGAACAGATGGAAAACAGAGAAATGTAGATCTAGAATTGGGGAACAAGTGTGTATTCAGGAGACATTTGAACACATGCACTGCCAACAATCATTTCTTCAATAGATCTATGTGTACATGAAGCTCAATAAACCGATCCAGATTAAGCCCGCCTACCACTAGTAACACCTTGCCAGCCAACAGCGGCAGCACACACATGGATACAACATGTGAGCCTTGCCCACAATCATCAACCCGCCATGCGTACACATATGTCCTGTTACATACATGGCGCGCTTGTTTCAGTGGTCATCGGCAACGTTTGCCACAACTAATAACCCTTTAACGTGATTGTCAATAAAGCCAATGAAGGGCGGGCTTAACCTCCACAATCAGTGCAATTTTGAAACAACCCATTCAGGCCTCCAAGCCATTGGCTATTGCCAGTGGCCTCCCATAGTGTACCCTTCTGTGCACTGTCACACCACCGAGATTGCAGGTAAGGTGGTCTCCCATCGATACATTGTAGGAAGCCATACTAATATGTAAGTTCAAACATTTACACGGTAACATGGGCCTTGGCACACACAGTTGATTTTGTAAGATTGCTTGGAAAGGGACTGACAGAAGTTGTACATGTATGCTACTGAAGGTTGCTAAAGAACAGGAATTTTATTGGATCAGAGTGGCCTCCGTGTGTGTAGGTGGAGGGTTTTAATGGATTGGTCAATTATAGTCTCAAAATACCTCTTGTTGTTCTCTGCCCCAGAAACAATTTCATCCTTATATTATGTTGATGATTCCTGAACTCTTAACCAGTTACGCGCATCGAGAATAAAAAAAGTTTTTCCCCGGGC
>CM055818.1:7600649-7645471 GCA_029582265.1 Zoroaster sp. YZ-2022
GGGGTTTGGGTTTAAACCCTAACCCCCCCAAGTCCATCAAAATCCACCACCTGATTTTGCCCGATTTTGATGGATTCATTACTCCACAGTATAGCCCAGCGAATAGAGCATGTAGCCATGTGTACCAAATCCATCAAACTCCACCGGCTGCTTTTGTTGGATTCAGTACTCCACAGTATAGCCCAGCGAATAGAGCATGTAGCCATGTGTACCAAATCCATCAAACTCCACCGGCTGCTTTTGTTGGTTCAGTACTCCTGATATAGCCCAGAATGAGGCGTAGCATGTGGTACCAAATCCATCAACTCCCACCGGCTGCTTTTGTTGGATTCAGAACTCCCCAGTATAGCCCAGCGAACACAGCATGTAGACATGGGTACCAAAACCAGCAAACTCACCGGCTGCTTTTGTTGGATTCAGTACTCCCTATTTTCAACTATCCCGGGCTTCGAAGGTTTTTGAAAAGAACCTTATCGCTGGTGGTATCTCAACCTTTGTTAAGTGAGAATGGTTGAAGGAGATCCAATGTCAAGGCGCTCGTTTTTCTCTACTGTCGCCAAGTGAGAAATATGGTTCAGGGAAACTGGGGACTTCACGGGTTAATATGGTTCGGGAGAACCATGGGGACTTCACCGGGTTATTCTCAGCGTTTGATTAGCCTGCTCTAATCTTACGTCAGGAGAAACTTATATTTTGAAAAGAACCTTATCGCTGGTGGTATCTCAACCTTTAAGTAAGAATGGTTCAAGGGAGAACCAATGTTGGGCAACTCGTTTTCACTACTTTTCGCCAAGTGAAATATGGTTCAGAGAGAACCAAGGAACTTCATGGGTTAATGTGGTTCAGAGAACCTGTGAAGTCCCATGGTTTTCTCCCTGGACCTCAACTTAGCGATGAGTGAGATAAACACATGGTGTTACCGCAAACCGAAAACATATCGATATTCCACCATGCAAAGCCTCCTCTTATATCATATTACTGAGAATAAAATTTGACTATTTAGAAGTATATAGCTTCTCAGACAAAAACATTTCATGGTGTAATGACACCACCATAAATATTATTTTAAAGGTAAGTTTTAGGTAGACTTTGACCATTTATTTCTTTGATAATACCAATATTGTACCTTCCTTTTAATAAAGAGAATGGCAAGGAATAGTAATAGTTATGTCGGTCAAATTGCTTTTATGAATTGCTTTCAACCAACCAGTCTAATTCATGAGAACATTTTTTCCACAAAACACCAAGTTAATAATTTATTATCTTCTAATACTGTAACTGTATAAAGATAATTTTCATTCTTGTCATTTACAGGAAAAAAGATTCTAGCTAAGGTAAAGATGGCCGCCAGTATCACGGTTCATTCAGTGCTCGGTAAGATCAGTCAGGATCATCTTGAGTGCGTGATCTGTACCAACCGATACACAGATCCCAAAGTGCTAGACTGTCTGCACAGTTTTTGTCTCCAATGTCTCCATAAACTCAAAGACAGACAAGATCCGCAAGACACAAAGATTCCCTGCCCACTGTGCAGGCGGGACACTGTATTGAAAGAAAACGGAATCACTGGTCTGCCTAATGACTTTAAATTGAGTGCCATGCTGGAGGAGGTTACCTTACAGGAAAAGCTTTTTGGGGTCAGGAGGTCAAATGTCAGAACTGGTGAATCAGGCTGTTTCACGGTGTATGGACTGTGATAACTTTCTCTGTCAAGAATGTCAAATGCACATGACCGAATGGCTGTAATGAAATCTCCACCAAGTCTATACCTTAAGGCTCAGTTCGGGTGAGATTACCTACAAGAACAAATTAAGAGAATTTGTTCCAAAATGTGAGAAGCATACTGATCGGAATCTAAAACTACTGCAACATGGTGAGAAAGTTAGTATGCACAAGTTGCACCATTCTAGATCATAAAGTCCCAAACATGATCTTATTGGCATACCTGAGGCTTTAGACAAGTGCAAACGAAGTTGCAGAACTGGTTGCAAAAAGCCGAAAAGAGCAACGAATATTCGCACTGCCATGAATGGCTGAGGTAATACCAAGAAACTAGGATGTGCATATGCCGACACTAATGAGAAAATCTCCCAGAAGGTTGCCAAGGAGTTGGCCAAGATCAGAGAAGAGGAGCAGAAACTGAAGCAAGAGGCAGACAAGATTTTCAAAGACAGACTCAAGACATTTGAAACTGCTGAGGCCACAAACAGCAATGAGACGAATCAGGCAGACAAAAAGCTGGATGAGGTGACCCGACTGATAGCTCAAGGGAGTAGCCACGAGATTCTAGACCTCAAGCAGAAACTTATTCATAATCTTGATGAATTGACTGGCAAACAGCCGGAGAAAGTGTCTGACAGGTTGTCCATCATGGACTTTGAAGAGGATAAAAGGTCACTTGGAAGACTAGTGCTGCAATATAAGCAACAATCAGAAGTGGAGTCTGTGGCTGAGGCATCCCTTAGACCTGAAACATTCTGTACAAAATGGAATTGGGAATTGAAAACAGACTTAAAGACATTTGCCCCAAATCAGAAAGAATTCAGCTTTGCATGGGGTGTTGCAGCTTTCTCCAATAATGAAATAATAGTGGCAGATATTGGTCACAATCAGTTGATTTCTTTTACAAATGAGAACAAATCTAAATCCATTGTCATCCCACATAAACTACAAATCAGAGATCTTATTGAACCAAGACAAGTTAAAGTAAACAATGATAAGCTTCTTGTTCCTGAACCGTCCAGCAGTCAAGATCTTCAACAGGAAATATCAGCTCATCCATCAGTTTACACCAGGTAAACGGTCAGGCAGCATACCAACATGCCTTGCAGTGGATGACAACAATCTGATAGCAGTGGGTTATATGAACCATGAAGAAATATCTCTACACAAACCAAGTGGATCCCTTATCAGAACACTGCCCGCTCCCGGGATTGGTAGTTATTTGAATATCTACAAGCAGAGGCTCATCTACACCAATAAGAAGAAGAAAATGTTACTATCAATAGACTACAATGGTGGCACGGTCTTCTCAGTAGATATGAAGACTGGATACCCTTATGGTGTGTGTTGTGACAGTGATGGGAGCATCTATGTTGTTCTGTGTACAAAAATGACTACAACCTCATCATATGAAATGCATCGTTACAGTCCTGATGGAAAGTACATTGGATGTGTCATCAAGGATTGTGGTAACCCCTTTGATGTCACGTTCACACCAGGCGGTGATCTGGTAGTGGCTGCAGGAAAATCTGTTCAAATCTATCACCGTGCATCAAGCAGACAGTTTGGGATGTTTCTCTCCTCTACGTCTCAATCATACTGTTAACCCATTCATTCATATCAAGAGTACATGGAGATACAAAGTGTTGCACTGTGGTTTAAATGCTACTGCAGCTAAATAACCAATCAGCTCAATTCAAATGACAACACAACACACGACAAAGTAAGACAGCATGCACTTATGGGTTGCCTTAGGGGTGTGGCAAAGGAGCAAACCGCAATACGTGATGGTCAGTCAGGCCGTTTCTTCAGTAGCACTGGTAATTTGCTTTTCGGTTATAAAGTTGAAATTCACAGTTGAAATTCAGAGTTGAAATTCACAGTTGAAATTCACAGTCGAAATTCACAGTCGAAATTCACAGTTGAAATTCACAGTTGAAATTCACAGTTGCATGCATATTCCGTATAAAGTGCTTTGATATCCGAGTAATTGGTTCAGGCTCTCCTTAACTTTGTGTAAAACAATTGTTATTTCTTTTCATTTTCCATTTTCCTTTGAACCAGGCTGACACGTCAGGTTTTGTGACAAAAATGTGCAAACAGAAAACCAAATACAAGAAGAGTAACAATCCATATCCCCCAAATCCCCAATCACACATGTATCACATTACTTTGCAGATTCATAAACAATTTGGACGGGTAATTATCAAATTAACAAATTATTATAATAATAATAGATGCATTTTTAAAGCGCTCTTACACGAGGTATCACAGCACTGTACATTATTCCCCCTGCTCATCAGGCGCATAAATCATTCCTGAAACCATCTCAGCTCCCTGGGGAGTATACAGCTCAATTGCTGCCATTTCAGCACATATAGGGCTATTCAAACACAACAACCAACTCTGCCCTCACAGGTACCCATTTACTCCTGGGTGGAGAGAAGCAATTATGGTCTAGTGTATTGCTCAAGGACACAAGCACCACAGTCGCGGTCGGGATTCGAACCAATTGAGCCTATTTTTGTTATATTTTTCTCTGAAATGAGAGCACGTTTTTTTCAGGATTACTGGTACCTTTACCAACTTCACATCTTGTCCAATGTGGTGTAACACAGAAGGGCTACTGCATCTGCTAGGTTCGATAGTCCGGGGTTATTGTACAAATATAAGAAACTCATCATCGCAATTCAAACAAAACTTAACAATGATTTTTGCTGACAGCGAGAGGAAAGTCCTTTGGCATGGGCACAGAGAATAACTCATGGTATAAACTGGTTAAGAATGAGTTTGCAAATTTGTGAAACTCATTTTAAAGCTCTGTTTTGAGACATTATACTACACATGAACAATAAAACAATAACTGTTTTGTTTTTATTGATGCTCTTTGCATTGTAGTTTAACTTGTTTTATAACTTATCCAAGGGCTACTGAAAACTAAGGACAACTACATTTAGTACAATTCAATTCTTACTACATGTAGGTAAACTTGTAGCTTTGCATGGTGAGGAGTATAAGTAAAACCAATTGCAGTGACACCATGTGAAATTCTCTATTGGGTTGGTAATTATTTCTGAAAAAAGGAACTGGAGAAGTACCAAATCGGCGTTTCGATCAGTATGCCTCGAAACGTTGAGTTATGCCTCGGTCAAACAAATACTACCAATTGGCTCAATTTAAGCGTCACCGCAATTAGTCTTACTCAATTCTTACTGGTCCTGTTGGCTACCATAAGGTATTTAGGCCACCGGGAATTTGTAATTTAAAATTAAACAAAAATGGTTGAAATTTGATGTAAAACTTAAATGGTGTAAAGCAGATGATGGTATCAATCTTCCCTAGAAATATTTTTATTTCTGGTAATGAAACCAAGGAACAAGCACTGAAGCTCGGAAGCCTGAGGAAACCTGTAAACAAAGGCGCTTGTTACATGTATGTGAACCAGAAACAACCAGGGTTTAATAACCCCTCCTCTTCCACGATAGGCTTTCTGGGTTCTTTTACGTGCATTACTTAATCTAGTACACAGGACCTACAGCTTAACGTCCCATCCAAAAGGATGAAGCAATTATGGTGTCATGACCTGGCATGCCAAGAATCGAACCCACATTCTGACAATACCAGAACTTGAGTCCAATGCACTAGACCGCTCGGCCACGACACTCCACTAAGTATTGTCTTTGAAGTGCTGTTCTTTTTAAAGAAAAGTTTAAATATTGCCAGTAAGTTTATCAGATAAAGTACTCTTTCCTAAATTCTAACAACATACATGTAATGCAATGAGCTGAAAACGTCACAGGTTTGAGGTAAATAGGTTGTCACAGGTTAAAATGTACATGATCTTGATTAAAAGTGAGCAAGCATATCAACTTATTTTAGTTTTGCCAACATTTCAAATGTTAAATTGTACCTTCCCTTAAACAACTTTTGTTTGGCAAGGATAAAGCATTTGATGACAGATGTGCCTCATACATGTACGTGTATGTAGTGCCATCAAATTTAACATTTTGACCCCAATTCAACTGTACAAAAAAAAACGCACTGCAAATATACATTGTACTACATGTACAGTACTGAAGTCTTGCATGACGTCATTCATTCTATAGATTCCTGGTTGAAGTGAGAAACATTACACGTATCTCTTTCTGTGCCATACTGCTGCATATATGACTGTATTTCAACAGGATCTTCAAAGAGTACATTTTGAAGATTTTATATTAAGATATATTTACACCTACTGTACTAGCTGTCACAATTCAAGTAAGTTGACAAATATTGATTTGCAAAAGTGGTTGTAGGGAATGTACATGTACAATAGTACTGTATTGGTAATGTTGGCATTTAACAGCTGAGAAAAGTCTGCTTGCTTTCTTTGATTACATTAACCCTCCTACTACTACAAGAGTCAAAATCAGTCAAAATGTTGATATACTTGCCAAGGTATATCTAGTGCACTTAAACACTGTCAAACCTTACGTGTAGTAAGTATATTTACATGTGCAGGTCAAAATGAGTTGACCGATTTTGACTGGTAAAAAGCATTGTCTGGTATTGTTCAGGGTGGTCAAAATGACAGTAAAAACGAGTTAAAAATGCCCCTGTGTGCACATTTGGGTCAACTGAAGTGCAGCAATAGTAGGAGGGTTTTAACCTTGTAGTAGGAGGGTTAACCCTCCTACTACGCAGATTCATTTAAATACATGAAAAAATGTATGTATCGTACATTAACGACACTGGACACCGAAATAACTACTTTTACAAGTTCTACAGGGAAGTTGCACAGGTAATAAACAGTTACTCCAAACAGTCGCTCCAAAATGAGCCGAGTTCTTGGATTTTTGCCGCTCGGTGCGACAAACATTTCATAGCCTTAGTTAAGGCCCACGCACTCAAGTAGTGGGAACATGAGTGGCGTCCCGTTCGGAGACAATTTATCACTCTGGTGATACTAAAAAGAGCGATATAAATTTGATATAGGCGATATTTTTGGATTATCGTCAATATGGCGAAATTTTGATATCTTCAAAACCATAAATGATTTAGCCGATAATTTTTGGAATATTGTATCATTACGATATTATCGTGATATCATCCACCCCTATTGCCAAGGTGTATCTAGTGCACTTAAACACTGTCAAACCTTACGTGTAGTAAGTATATTTACGTGTACAGGCCAAAATGAGTCGAACGTTTTTGACGGGTAAAAGCATTGTCTTGTATGGTTCAGGGTGGTCAAAATGACAGTAAAAACCAGTGAAAAATGTTCCAGTGTGCACATCTGGGTCAACAGTCAAAACAGGCAGTTGACTGGTTTTGACCTCTATAGCTACTTGCCACTAAAGTGCAGCTATAGGAGGAGGGTTAAACAACAGAAGTTTCAGCTTACTACATGTACATGTATATTACGACCTCATTCACTTCAATCGTCAAAACTCATGCAAAAGAATATCGTGGCGTTTATGAACGAATAGTGACAATGTATTCTATCAGCAAACACTAACTTTGTATTCATTCTTAGAACACGTCATTTTTATATAGAATTCAGACTTGATTTACTGGAGAATAAAACTTAGGTAAATTTCTGGGGAATAAAAATTTGACTATTCTTAAAAATGTTAGCAACTCAGACAAAAATATATCAAGGAGTGTTTGATACCACCATCAATGTTATTCCAAGTAATATAGCACCACCTAGCGATAACCTATTACTTGACAATTTTAACAGTCGCCCATCCAGCTCACCGCTGTTTGTAAGATTAATTTTGTACGGGCCAATAAAAATGGGAATCCTAATGCTGTGCATATTTTTGTCATGTCTTTCTTTGAAATGAGAGCACCTTTACTAACCTTCACATCTTGTTAGGTTTGAGGATAATAACTTGGTAATTTTGTAATCGGGTACATGTAATAAATAATGTTGTACATTTAAAGCTGATTGAAGAGATTTCTATATTCCTATCTTGTCATTTACAGGACAAGATAACAAATCGGTAAAGATGGTCAGTATCCGCGGTTCATTCAGTGCTCGGTAAGATCAGTCAGGATCATCTTGAGTGGTGATCTGCACCAACCGATACACCAGATCCCAAAAGTGCTAGACTGTCTGCACAGTTTTTGTCTCCAATGTCTCCATAAACTCAAAGACAGACAAGATCCATGAAGACACAAAGATTCCCTGCTCACTGTGCAGGCGAGACACTGTATTGAAAGAAAACGGAATCACTGGTCTGCCTAATGACTTTAAATTGAGTGCCATGGTGGAGATTACCTTACAGGAAAAGCTTTTGGAAGGTCAAGGGGTCAGAGGTCAAATGTCAGAACTGTGATGGGCCATCAGAGCTTGTTTCACGGAATGACTGTGATAACTTTCTCTGTCAAAAATGTCAACAAGTCCATCAGGCTCAGTTTCAACGAGTTTTACTACTAGAATTTGTTCCAAAATGTGAGAAACTTTCTCTAAGCTTCTACTGCAACACATGTGAGAGGTTCTTTCAAAAAACATGTGACGGTTTGGTACACCCGGTTTAAAAAAAACGAAGTTGCAACTGGTTGCAAAAGTTTGAAAAGAGCAAGGCAGATATCATCACTGCCATGAAAGAAAACTCAAGTAGTCAATGGGGCTGAAAAGAGCAAGATATCATCACTCATGAAAGAAACTCATGAACACGCATAAGAAACTGGAATCTGCATTTGCCAAACCAAAAAGAAAATCTCCAAGTGCCAAGGAATTTGCTAGATCATAGAGGAGCAGCAGAAATTGAGCAAGAGGCGGACAAGATTTAAAAGACAGACTCAAGACATTTGGAAAGAAGTGAACCGAAACAACCGACTGATAGCTCAAGGGAGTAGCCACGAGATTCTAGACCTCAAGCAGAAACTTATTCATAATCTTGATGAATTGACTGGCAAACAGCCGGAGAAAGTGTCTGACAGGTTGTCCATCATGGACTTTGAAGAGGATGAATGGTCACTTGGGAGACTAGTGCTGCAATATGAGCAAAACTGGGAATTGAAAACAGACTTAAGGACATTTGCACCAGAAAAAAATTTGCAGAAAAAATTCAGTTGTGCATGTGATGTTGCAGCTTTCTCCAATAATGAAATAGTAGTGGCAGATGTTGAGCACCGTCAGTTGATTTCTTATATAAACATGAACAAATCTAATTCCATTGTCATCCCACATCAACTACAAATCACAGGTCTTAGTGATCTAAGACGTGTTAAAGTGAACAATGACGATCAGCTTATTGTTCTAGACTGTCCAGCAGTCAAGATCTTCAACAGGAACTATCAGTTTCTCCATCAGTTTACACCAGGTCTAGGGTCAGGCAGCATACCAACATGCCTTGCAGTGGATGACAACAATCTGATAGCAGTGGGTTACAGGAACAAGAAAGAGATATCTCTACACAAGTTAGATGGATCCCGTATCAGAACACTTCCTGCTCCAGGGATTGGTTGGTATTTGACTACATACAATCAGAAGCTCATCTACAACAATAAGGAGAAGAAAATGTTACTATCAATAGACTACAATGGTGGCATGGTCTTCTCAGTAGATATGAAGACTGGATACCCTTATGGTGTGTGTTGTGACAGTGATGGGAGCATCTATGTTGTTCTGTGTACAAAAATGACTACAACCTCATCATATATAATTGAGCAATACAGTCCTGATGGCAAGTACATTAGATGTGTCATCAAGGATTGTGGTAATCCCTATGGCATCACATTCACACCAGGAGGTGATCTGGTAGTGGCTGCAGACAAATCTGTTCAAATCTATCACCGTGTGTAAAGACAAGAACCAGACTTTCACACAAGTCAACAACCAAATTGAACTGAACCAATGTATTTAATTAACCCTAACGATCCCCATCCAGCCAAACTCCAACACCAGGGATTGTTGGAGTTTGATGGGTTGAGTACTGTGTACTTCTGATATGGCATGTGTAAAGTGTTGGAATATGGCTGGATGAGTACTGTATGTGTGCAGTAACAGTGTTGGATTTTGATTGAGTGAGGACTGTGGTCTACTAGCATGCAACATTGTTGAGACTTTGAGTGGAGAGTGTGTGTATGCAACCTGCTGTAAAAAACAACTGATAAAGGCAAATATTGTACTTGGGTATGCTTGGCATTGTGTCTAACATCATACAACTAGAACCTACCATTTATTCCATAGAGGGTGTTTTTAGTTTTTGTATAGTTAAGTTTTTTAGCATGAAAACAATTGTTGGATTAGGATGGGTTGAGTACTGTGTGACTCCAGTGTTCAAACTTTACTTTTGAGCCATGTGTCATCAATCAAAATCCAACAGCTAAGGGCCTTTGTTGACGGTTTTGAGTACTGTTATGGCAAGTGGACTGTTGGAGTTTGATGGGTTGAGTACTGTAAACCAGCAACAATCAACCATGGTGTTGGGATTTGATAGGTTGAGGAAGGTTTCTAGTAAAAATGCTCTAACTCCCTAGGCCCATTTGCTTACACATAACCAGAATCCTTCCTAACTCCCTAGGCCCAATTGCTTACACATAACCTGAATCCTTCCTAACTCCCTAGGCCCATTTGCTTACACATAACCTGAATCCTCCAAAATCATTCAGTAGTAAAGCAAGCACATGACATGTATGCACACATGTGTTTCTAATCTGTGATACATGTACATGGCCAGTGACCCTCCCTGCATGCATGGAGCAATAAACAATGTCCACTGACCCAAGCACTGACCTTGCAATCACTACAACAAACATGGATGTACATGTACCATGGAAAGGCAAGTATGCCTAATAACCTCAATCCTCAAATCCTTCACTTTAGCAAAGAGCATGTAGCATGTAACCTCAATTCTTCAAAATCCTTCAATTTAGCAAATAGGATTTTGGAGGATTTGGATTAAAGTATGGATACAGAGTCTACTTCAGTCTACTTACCTGTAGAGCCATAACATTTGCATAGCTAGACTAACTCCGTTTACAGTCGCAGGATGTGAGATAGTACTCTTGTGTTTATCTGTTGGACGTTCCCGTGGCAAACAAACATTCACTCAATATCTCTACAACTACTTCTTTATTAACCCTCCTGCTACTACAAGGGTCAAAGTCAGTCAAAATGTTGATATACTTCCCAAGGTATATCTAGTGTACTTAAAAGTCAAACACTGTCAAACCTTACGTGTACTAAGTACATTTACAGGTCAAAATGAGTAGACCGTTTTTGACTGGTAAAAGCATTGTCTGGCATTGTTTAGGGTGGTCAAAATGACAGTAAAAACCAGTCTAAAATGCCCCTGTGTGCACATTTGGGTCAACAGACAAAACAGTCAGTTGACTTGGTTTTGACCTCTGTAGCAATTTCCCACAAAAGTGCAGCAATAGGTGCCAAAAGGAGAGGCCTCCTTGCATATATTTTAAGTAAGTAAATTACCGTCAAATACGCGAAGTCTTCCGCAGAATCCGGAAGAGTTGGCAGCTCTGACAGTGCATATAGGGCTAATCAAACAGAACAACCAACTCTGCCCTCACAGGTACCCATTTACCCCTGGGTGGAGAGAAGCAGTTATGGTAAAGTGTCTTGCTCAAGGACACAAGTACCCCGGTCGCCGTCGGGATTCGAACCCACATTCTGACGACTCAGCCATCAGAACACAAATCCGATGCACTAAACCACTCGACCATGGCACTGATGGTACCAAACATTCTGAATAATGCTGTAATTTCTGAAAAAACGTGAAATGTATTGCAAATGTAAAATGAATCACAGCCGTTATCTACTTATGTACATTATTTTCCATATTATAATAATGCATGTACGTAAAACTTGTAGCTTTGTATGGTGAAAAGAATTTAAGTAAGGACTGTTTGTGGTGACGCCAAGTAGAAATTCTCTTTTTAGTAGTTCTGAAAAGAACTGGGGGCGCGTTTTCTCGATCGTAACCAGAAACATGTTTGGACATGTCATTGATTAATTAAGCGTTTTCGTGAGTTTGGTTGTGTGGCGATGACGTCATTGTTCTGACCAAATGTCAACCGAAGTTTGTGGTAGGTTGCGCTTGGTTTCAAGACGGC
This sequence comes from Zoroaster sp. YZ-2022, assembly GCA_029582265.1. Lineage (NCBI taxonomy): Eukaryota > Metazoa > Echinodermata > Asteroidea > Forcipulatida > Zoroasteridae > Zoroaster > Zoroaster sp. YZ-2022. The sequence continues at coordinate 7,612,440 of CM055818.1, forward strand.
GGATTGTAAAAAGTAACGAAAGTTTTGTTAATTAATTGTTAAAACATAATAGAATGATTGTTGGTTTACCAGTCTATCTTTCAAGTTTATTACTAGCACTCACCAGTAAGTTCTATTTAGCCAAAAATTTGAATTACACCGTATATTTTGAGAAACGTTGATTGAACACGTCGCAAACTGAAAACAATTTTTAGGTTATGCTCATGTTTTCGCATAGCTATACCGTCTTGTTTCTGGTCAAGAATATATGACGTCAGAAACACGTTTCTGGTTCGGGTTGCAAAAACGCGCCCCTGGTTGGTGACAACTCGATGTTTGAATCAGTATGCTCTGATCGTCTTAAGGAGAAGAAACAAAAAAATCTGAATTTGTGTTATAATGATGCAATAAAATTACCTGCAATTTTCACAGGTTGGTTTCTGTACGTGTATCTCTTGATTCTTATACAGTATGGATGCATTTACAGACATAATAACAATAATAATAATAATAATAGCGCACGTATCCACCAAACTGGTGCTCATGGCGCATTACATTATTACCCCTGCTCATCAGGCTCATAAATCATTCCTGAAACCATCTCAGCTCCCTGGGGAGTATACAGCTCAATTGCTGCCATTACAGCGCATACAGGGCTAATCAAACACAACAACCAACTCTGCCCTCACAGGCACCCATTTACCCCTGGGTGGAGAGAAGCAATTATGGTAAAGTGTCTTGCTCAAGGACACAAGTACCCCGGTCGCGGTTGGGATTCGAACCCACATTCTGACTACTCCGCCATCAGAACACAAATCTGATGCACTAAACCGCTCGACCATGGCACTCCAGGGAAAAAGGGGGCGGGGCACACTACTGAAAAAGGGGGGCACACAAAAACATCTGGTAAATTTACATGCATGGTGGGGGGTAAAAAAAAAAAAAAAAAATCGCCCTCCCTGGGAGGATTTAAAATCTTGCAATAATCTAAAAGAAAACAACTCCTAATGTAGACAATATGTACAATATAGTACAAGGGAAATTACATTCACTGGATCAGTAGCTAAACACAATCATGACAACAGATGGAACATAAAAAGCTTGATAGCAATGGGTACCAGACATACATTGACACTATCCAAATCACTTTGTTTGCTCATCCATGCTAGAGAAATGGAATTAATGTACATTTGTGCAGTGTTCAGGCTTCCCTTTTATTTACTGATATGACATGTTCTGTAGACAATTTGTACATTAAAAGTTGATCCTTTTTATCAAGTTTGAGTACTGAAAAAATATTACTCCAAAAGTCTTTTCAATTTCATGACTCAAGTTAATTACAAGAAGAAAGTAAATCAAATAATATTGATTTTGGGAAAAATTTATACGAGCCCAGATGTTGAGTTTTTTCATTTAACATTTAACAATGACATACATACATGTATGTGATAAAGGTTTACTTTTGACTCGTGACTTGGCTCGATCGACCTTCATCCGAACCCCCTAGGTATTCTGGCTAGGAACCTTCCTGAATCCTCCAAAATCCATCAGTGCACTTTTGGAAACATGCCCTAATCTTCAAAATGCACCATGCATTTTCATATCTTTCATATTCAGCACTTATGGCCTATACTTCTTGCCAGGTAGTAATTTTGAAGAGGTTAAAGTACCAGTTTCCAACAGTGCATGCATTTTCCCCAAAAAGTGCCCCTTGGAGGATTTTGCAGGATTTAGGGTGGTTAGGGTTAACGACTCGGGACTTGGACTCAAGGTTTGAGGATTCTAATACAAGTCTGTACATTTACAAATAACAACATTGTACTGAACTTTTGATAAGATGGAATTAAAGCTTTTGATGTGCATACTGTATACACACACAGCCCATACATGTACACTGTATGTATTTCACTATTGATTGATATCAAAATGAACCTTTTGACCCCAATTCAACTGTACAGTGTAAACATGTCTGCTATGCAAATTACAGTACTGTAATTCATGTACACTGTATAACATCATTCATTCTATAAATAGATGGGGAATTTTTTAATTTCCTGCAATCTATCTGGTTGGAGTGAGATATGTTATACAATCTCTCTCTGTGCCATTGCTGTACATGACCGTATTTCAACCGGATCTTCAAAGAGAAGATTTTGAAGATTATAAAAGACGTCTAATAAAGTTAAAGATGGCCACCAGTGATGTTATGGTTCAACTGGTACTCGGTAAGATCAGCAAGGATCATCTTGAGTGTGCGATCTGTACCAACAGATACACAGATCCCAAAGTGCTAGACTGTCGTCTGCACAGTTTTTGTCTCCAATGTCTCTACGAACTCAAAGAAAGACAAGATCCACAAGACACAATAATTGTATGTCCACTGTGTAGACGGGAGACCACATTGACTGTGAAGGGAGTTGCTGGTCTGCCTAATAACTTTACATTGAGTGCCCTGGTTGAGGAAGTTACCAAGTTAATGGTACAATTTGGGCAAGATTCTGATGACATGAAATGTCAAGCCTGTGGTGAAGAGAATGAGGCTATTTCAAAGTGTCTGGACTGTGACCAATTTCTCTGTCAAGAATGCCAACGAGCACATCAGCGTATGACTGTCATGAAATCTCACCAAGTCTATACTATGGCTCAGCTGCAATCAGGTGAGATTACCTACAAGAGCAAATTAAGAGAAGAAATACCAAAATGTGACAAGCATTTGGATCAGAATCTCAGCCTCTACTGTGAGACGTGTGCAAAGTTAGTGTGCAACACTTGCAGTAGTCTCGGACATGTCAATCATGATGTTATCGGCATTCCTGAAGCTGTAGATAAATGCAAAGAAGAAGTCACAGAACTGGTTGCAGAAGCTGAAAGGAGCAAGGCAGATATCATCACAGCCATGGAAGAAGATTCTGAGTCACGCAATGAACTCAACACTGCATTTGCTGAAACAAACGAAGAGATCTCAGAAATGATCTCAGAAATGATCTTAGAAATGATGCAAAAACTGAAGAAACAAGTAAAACAGATTTATAAAAACAAAGTGAATACATTTGAAACCGCTGAAGCCACAAACAGCAAAGAGGTGACCCAGGCAGACCGCAAGTTGGATGAAGTGAACCAACTGATGACTCAAGGGAGTAACCATGAGATTCTAGATCTCAAGTCAAAACTCTTGCATAACCTCAAAGAACTGACTGGGATAAAGCCAGAGAAATTGGCCGACAATTTATCCTCTATAGATTTTGATGGTAAAAGGTCACTTAGGAGACTGGTGTTGGGAGATAAGCAACAACTACAATTACCAGGTGTGGCCGATAAGAAATTACCAAGTCCTAAAGGATTATGTACAAGACAAACTTGGGAATTGAAAACCAAAGTAACCCAATATGCATCAGAACTGAATGGCTTTGGACGTGCAAAATATATTGCAGCATTCTCGAATAATGAAATGGTGGTGGTAGAAAATGCATATCATATAAAAACACGTACATATAGGAAAGATTTGATTAAATTTTTAATCAATGACAACCCTCAACAACCCTTTATCATCCCACAAAAAAATTCAAACAGTGAACTCAATGATGCAAAATGTGTTTCAGTGAACAAGAATGACCAACTCATTGTTCTAAACAAATCAAACCAAGTCCAGATCTTCAACCGGGAATATCAACGCATTGATCAGTTCACACCAGGTCGAGGGTCAGGCAGCACACCAACATGTCTTGCAGTGGATGACAACAATATGATAGCAGTGGGTTATCAGGACAAGGGAGAGATATCTCTACACAATGCAGATAGATCAGTCATCACAACACTGTCTGCTCCAGGGATTGGTCAATATTTGACTATCTACAAGCAGAGGTTCATCTACACCAATGAGAGGGAGAAAAAGTTACTATCGGTAGACTACAAGGGACACTTGATATTCTCGGTAGATGTACCATCTGATAGGTTGCAGCCTGCTGGCGTGTGTTGTGACAGTGGTGGTAGCATATATGTTGCTACCAAGAAGTCTCCGTTGTGCAGTGAAATTCATCATTACAGTCCTGATGGCAAGTACATTAAATGTGTCATCAAGAACTGTGGTATTCCCTATGGCATCACATTCACACCAGGAGGTGATCTGGTAGTGGCTGCTGGAAAATCTGTTCAAATCTATCACCGTGTGTAAATAACAGAAACTAACAACAGCCACAGAATGAAAAGACAAAAGAATACAAACAATGGCATAACACCATTGCATAAACAAAGAGAAGAATTTGTTATGTAATCATGTGAAATTAATAATAATAGATTGAAAGTAATAGAAATTGCTTTATAGGAATCTAACCAGATTGTTGTCATTGGGCAAGGACAGTGTTCACAATCATAGACGTCATGAGGCCTGCCCGAGTAATTTTTTTTTGTAAACACTTAAATTTCTTGAAAGTACTTTACTAGTACAGTGGAATGCCATTATAATGAATATCATGGGATCCACACAAAATGTACACAATATTGGTCATTCATTACAATAAATCATGGTTGTAATGCTTACATTATATGAAAGCCAAGGGTCATGCACAGCGCGGCCAAGGGTCATGCACAGCGCGGCCAAGGGCCATGCACAGCGCGGCCAAGGGCCATGCACAGCGCGGCCAAGGGCCATGCACAGCGCGGCCAAGGGCCATGCACAGCGCGGCCAAGGGCCATGCACAGCGCGGCCAAGGGCCATGCACAGCGCGGCCAAGGGCCATGCACAGCGCGGCCAAGGGCCATGCACAGTGCGGCCAAGGGCCATGCACAGCGCGGCCAAGGGTCATGCACAGCACGGCCAAGGGTCATGCACAGCACGGCCAAGGGTCATGCACAGCACAGCCAAATGTTCATTCCAGTTCTTTTTGTTTACTGTAAAGTTTGTTTTACTTCCATCTGTACAATAACATACTGATAAAAACAGTTAATTCATAAGATACAGGAATAATTATCATACTTGTCATGTTTTTAAAAAACAAAAGTTAAATACATACATGTAGGAATGGGGGTAACATCCAGAGAAGGTAAAATCCTTCTGTAGTGTAGTACCCTGACTGCTGATGGTTATTGCAAGGAATAATTCATGCATAACATGTACATGGTATTAGAATATCTATTAAAGTTAACCCTGACGACGGCCAGAGCATACTTGCCGAAACGTTGAGAACAAAACCGGCTCTTCTCAGAGCCAACACCTCTACTTTAGAGATTTGTTACATGGTGCTTCCGAAAACTTTCCTAATTACCATTTCCCACCATGCAAAGCCTTAAATCCTATATAAAGTTAACCCTCCTACTCTTGATGCACTTTAGTGGGAAGTTGCTATAGAGGTCAAAATCAGTCAACTGCCTGTTTTGACTGTTGACCCAAATGTGCACACAGGGGCATTTCCGACTGGTTTTGACCGCCCTGAACAACACCAGACAATGCTTTTACCAATCAAAAACAGTCGACTCATTTTGACCTGTAAATGTACTTACTACACGTAAGGTTTGACAGTGTTTGACTTTTAAGTGCACAAGATATACCTTGGCAAGTATATCAACATTTTGACATTTTGTACATATATAGACCATTTTACACAGTACTCAGTAATCTTCAAAGCCTAATTTGCATATTGATCACATAGCCAGCTTCTGAAATGTTTGTCATTGGTAGTCAAAATAGTTATTTTCTCTCATATTTTGTTTGTTGTGAAATTAATGATTATAAATAAGTAACGTTTTTGCTTGTTTCTTGCATTTTAAAAGAAAAGCTGTTGAAATCATTACTGCTTTTGTAAATTTATAGTTTCTTTCGGCCAACAAAACAGTCTCTGGTTTCCACACGTGTCACCATTTTCAGTTTTCTTTTCTTTTTCTTGCGGCCAAAATTGCTGTGCTGTATTTTAAACAACTTTTTCATATAGGGCGATGAACGTTTGCCCGATTTGTGAGGCTTCTCTTAGCCACATACTTTGTGTATGGGAAATTTGGTCTGGTTCCAATAACCACAATAACCACGTATACATGTATCACGTATTTCACTGGTTGGCCAAAAAAAGAAAAAAAAGCGTCTCACCACACTGATTTTGAAGCCAACCTATGACCAGAAACCTGAGACTTTATTTGGGGGCCTTATGTACAGTACCATCTGAAGGTAGTGAAAAGTGGAAGAATCCAGATAGAAAAGAGGGTGAATTGTTTTACAGGAACATTTGTGGCTTTTTATTTTTTTAAATGCTCTGAAAAACAAGAACAATTCCCTTTGTGCATGACTGTGAAAAATGCTTAGAATTATATGCTTAGAATTATATGCTTTGGATTATATGCTTAGAATTATATGCTTTGGATTATATGCTTAGAATTATATGCTTAGAATTATATGCTTAGAATTATATGCTTAGAATTATATGCTTAGAATTATATGCTTAGAATTATATGCTTAGAATTATATGCTTAGAATTATATGCTTAGAGTTATATGCTTAGAGTTATATGCTTAGAGTTATATGCTTAGAATTATATGCTTAGAGTTATATGCTTAGAGTTATATGCTTAGAATTATATGCTTAGAATTATATGCTTAGAATTATATGCTTAGAATTATATGCTTAGAATTATATGCTTAGAATTATATGCTTAGAATTATATGCTTAGAATTATATGCTTAGAATTATATGCTTAGAATTATATGCTTAGAATTATATGCTTAGAATTATATGCTTAGAATTATATGCTTAGAATTATATGCTTAGAATTATATGCTTAGAATTATATGCTTAGAATTATATGCTTAGAATTATATGCTTTGGATTATATGCTTAGAATTATATGCTTAGAATTATATGCTTAGAATTATATGCTTAGAATTATATGCTTAGAATTATATGCTTAGAATTATATGCTTAGAATTATATGCTTAGAATTATATGCTTAGAATTATATGCTTAGAATTATATGCTTAGAATTATATGCTTAGAATTATATGCTTAGAATTTTAGAGGTCTCTATATTAATTAATAACCCTCCTACAATCAGTGCATTTTTTGAAACAACCCATTCAGGCCACTCCAAGCCATTAGCTGTTGCCAGTGGCCTCCTATGGTTACCCTTCTGTGCACTGTCACACCACTGAGATTGCAGGGTAAAGTGGTCTCCCATTGATACATTGCAGGCCATACTAATATGTTCAAACATTTACAGTGGCCTTGGGTGGCACACAGTTGATTTTGTAAGATTACTTGGAAAGGACAGCAGGCTTGTACATGTATGTACTGAACGTTGCTAAAGAACAGAATTTAGTGGTTGGGAGTGGCCTCCATGTGTAGGAGGGTTAACAAATTTTCCTTTTGAATCTGGCTTATCTATATTGTGTGTATATATTTGGAAAATTTCTCTCATAATTTGTTTGCTGTGAAAATAATGATCATTACTGTCTCTGCTTATCTCTTATTTCTTAAAAAACAAACTTAATTTTAATTATCAATTTCCTTGAGTTTTACAGAAAATATTCATTGTGTGGTCTTTAAAGCCCCGGATACACCACTGGTATATTCCAAAGAAAGAAACAAAAAATAATCACAAATTTACATGTAACTTACTTTGTGCATCAAACATCCCTTGAAATATTTCTGTGTGAGGTGTTATCATTTTAGAAAATTAACCCTCCTACTTTAAGCTGCACTGTTAGTGGCAAGTGGCTATACATGTAGAGGTTAAAATCAGTCAACTGCCCATTTTGACTGTTGACCCAAATGTGCACACAGGGGCATTTTTGACTGGTTTTTACTGTCATTTTGACCACCCTGAACAATACCAAACAATGCTTTTACCAGTCAAAAATGGTCGACTCATTCTGACCTGTAAATGCACTTACTACACGTAAGGTTTGACAGTGTTCAACATTTAAGTGCATTAAATATACCTTGGCAAGTTTATCAACGTTTTGACTGATTTTGTCCCTTGCAGTCATAGGAAAGTTATAAACCGAATTATAAATTTCCCACATGAATACAAGAAATGAATGTGTTTAGGGTCAGAGTGGGGGGAGGGGAAGTCAAAGGGAAGAATCTCCCAGAAGCTGTAAACATTACAGGGATGTACAAAGTGGCACTGAAAAACACTCCTACACAAAGGCAATGTGTTGTGCACTAAAAAAGGTCTGTACATGTCTGTTCTAATGCAACCTCAATTCTACAACTTGACAACAACGTATACGACCAAACACTTCTATACGTGTAGCTTTGAGATAGACCGTAGGGATTAGACTGATTATAAAGTTGCAGGAAATAAAACGCAGAAATAAATTGTAAACAATTAATAAATAGATAAATGTAAAAAATAAAAAGTATAACAAAAATAATAAATAAATCAAAGTGGGGAATTCAAGGAAAATCCAGAAAACTTAGGACATCTTCCCCCAAAACCTCAATTTTTTTAGCTGGTTCCCTCTGTATTATAATGAGCTTATTATCTGGCAGATCCTAGTTATACCAAGCTCGATATGTGGCAGAGTGCCACCCCCAAAAAATTTTTTTTCCCTATGCGCTAACACATTGTATTGTTAACAGACCCCCTCCCCCCCCCCCCCCCCCGAAATCCTCTAAAGAATTCCTAAGACTCCTGGAACACAATGATGAGAGGGGGGTTGCACTCTGCCCCTGGTTGGTGACAACTCGATGTTTCGATCAGTATGCTCCGATACATATCTCTTGATTCTTATAAAGTATGGATGCATTTACAGACATTGGTTGGTTTCTGTACGTATCTCTTGATTCTTATAAAGTATGGATGCATTTACAGACATTGGTTGGTTTCTGTACACATCTCTTGATTCTTATAAATTATGGATGCATTTACAGACATTGGTTGGTTTCTGTACATATCTCTTGATTCATATAAAGTATGGATGCATTTACAGACATTGGTTGGTTTCTGTACATATCTCTTGATTCATATAAAGTATGGATGCATTTACAGACATTGGTTGGTTTCTGTACATATCTCTTGATTCTTATCAAGTATGGATGCATTTACAGACATTGGTTGGTTTCTGTACATATCTCTTGATTCATATAAAGTATGGATGCATTTACAGACATTGGTTGGTTTCTGTATATCTCTTGATTCTTATCAAGTATGGATGCATTTACAGACATTGGTTGGTTTCTGTACACATCTCTTGATTCTCATCAAGTACGGATGCATTTACAGACATTGGTTGGTTTCTGTACACATCTCTAGATTCTCATCAAGTACGGATGCATTTACAGACATTGGTTGGTTTCTGTACACATCTCTAGATTCTCATCAAGTACGGATGCATTTACAGACATTGGTTGGTTTCTCTACACATCTCTTGATTCTTATCAAGTACGGACGCATTTACAGACATTGGTTGGTTTCTGTACACATCTCTTGATTCTTATCAAGTACGGATGCATTTACAGACATTGGTTGGTTTCTGTACACATCTCTTGATTCTTATCAAGTACGGATGCATTTACAGACATTGGTTGGTTTCTGTACACATCTCTTGATTCTTATCAAGTATGGATGCATTCACAGACATTGGTTGGTTTCTGTACGTATCTCTTGATTCTTATAAAGTATGGATGCATTCACAGACATTGGTTGGTTTCTGTACGTATCTCTTGATTCTTATCAAGTACGGATGCATTCACAGACATTGGTTGGTTTCTGTACACATCTCTTGAGTCTTATCAAGTACGGATGCATTTACAGACATTGGTTGGTTTCTGTACACATCTCTTGATTCTTATCAAGTATGGATGCATATACAGACATTGGTTGGTTTCTGTACGTATCTCTTGATTCTTATCAAGTATGGATGCATATACAGACATTGGTTGGTTTCTGTACATATCTCTTGATTCTTATCAAGTATGGATGCATTTACAGACATTGGTTGGTTTCTGTACATATCTCTTGAGTCTTATCAAGTATGGATGCATATACAGACATTGGTTGGTTTCTGTACATATCTCTTGAGTCTTATCAAGTATGGATGCATATACAGACATTGGTTGGTTTCTGTACATATCTCTTGATTCTTATCAAGTATGGATGCATTTACAGACATTGGTTGGTTTCTGTACATATCTCTTGATTCTTATCAAGTATGGATGCATTCACAGACATTGGTTGGTTTCTGTACATATCTCTTGATTCTTATCAAGTATGGATGCATTTACAGACATTGGTTGGTTTCTATACATATCTCTTGATTCTTATGATCAAGTATGGATATATTTACAGACATTGGTTGGTTTCGTACATATCTCTTGATTCTTATCAAGTATGGATGCATTTACAGACATTGGTTGGTTTCTGTACATATCTCTTGATTCTTATCAAGTATGGATGCATTCACAGACATTGGTTGGTTTCTGTACATATCTCTTGATTCTTATCAAGTATGGATGCATTTACAGACATTGGTTGGTTTCTGTACATATCTCTTGATTCTTATCAAGTATGGATGCATTCACAGACATTTCACTGATGGTGTATTATCTCTTTAAAGCTGAATTGGTTAATATAAACAGTATGTATTGTGGAGAAAATGTATCTTTACAAGTTAATCAATAGAGGGCAGCATTACTTTACATGGTGCATGAAAACATTAATCTCTAATGACAACTTTTGGAAATGGAATTTATTTTCCTACTTTCAGTCAAAAACCGTCAACTCATTTTGACCTGTAAATGTACTTACTACATGTAAGGTTTGACAGCATTCGACTTTCAAGTGCAGCAGATATACCTTGCAAGTACATGTACTTGTACATGTACGTATATCAACATTTTGACTGATTTTGATCCTTGCAGTCATAAGACGGTTAATCAACAGAGGGCAGCATTGTTTTACATGGTGCATGATATCAGTAATCTCTAATGACAAGTTTTTGACAATGGATTTTATTTTCCTATTTTCCTACTCAAATGAGGGCACTTCTTCACACAAGGAAGCTTTTACATACATATGCCAAGATAGGGGCTTTAACACTGAGCTCCAGCGACAACTAAACCCAAGATTTTCAAATTTATCCTTTGTATTATATGCTTAATAAATTATTGGTAAATTGTACATGGTACTTTTTGTTCCCAGTTATGGTATGTACATATACATGGACTTACATGTACACTAAGCTCAATTCAATTCAATTCATTTTATTTCCATATCAAGCTCTGTATAACACTTCACTTCTAAAGAAATTATGAATTCCAAATTACAGTACACAATACATGTATGTTAAATAATATGTATGGATCCTCAATGATTTAACCTCTTGAGTAATCTGTTGGTTCATAGGGTTAAGTTGATTAAAATTGCACTATTCTCCTCTATGAGTCGACATACATGTATGTTTGCTTTGCGTATAAAACCCACTAGTTTTCTTACTGTTTGCCTGGTGAAAAATGTGAATCATTGTCTAAAATACGTGTTGCTTAGTTTTGCCAAAAATATAACAACGTGCAGATACAAATCCAGGGTCTCCAAAAAAGAGGGCACATGAAAAAAAGGGGGCGGGGCACACTGGAGAAAAAGGGGCAGGGCACATTGCTGAAAAAGGGGGCGGGGCACACTGGTGAAAAATAATAATAATAATAATAATAATAATAATAATAATAATGTGGACTTATATAGCGCACGTATCCACCAAACTGATGCTGCTCAAGGCACATTATATTATTATCCCTGCTCATCAGGCTCATAAATCATTCCTGAAACCATCTCAGCTCCCTGGGGAGTATACAGCTCAATTGCTGCCATTTCAGCACATACATGTATAGGGCTAATCAAACACAACCAACTCTGCCCTCACAGGTACCCATTTACCCCTGGGTGGAGAGAAGCAATTATGGTAAAGTGTCTTGCTCAAGGACACAAGTACCCCGGCCGCGGTTGGGATTCGAACCCACATGGCTCGATCGACCTTAATGACTCGGGACTTAGACTCGAGGTTTGAGGATTCTAATACAAGTCTATACATTTCCAAATAACATTGTACTGAACTTTTGATAAGATGGGATTAAAGCTTTTGATGTGCATACTGTATACACACACAGCCCATACATGTACACTGTATGTATTTCACTATTGATTGATATCAAAATGAACCTTTTGCCCCCTATTCAACTGTACAGTGTAAAGGTTGTTGCTATGCAAATTACAGTACTGTAATTCATGTATAACGTCATTCATTTTATAAATAGATGGGAATTTTTTAATTTCCTGCAATCTATCTGGTTGGAGTGAGATATGTTATACAATCTCTCTCTCTGTGCCATTGCTGTACATGACCGTATTTCAACAGGATCTTCATAGAGCAGATTTTGAGGATTATAAAAGACGTCTAACCTGTCTCATGTAAGTTGACAACATTTTTTGAGATACATGTGGTAGGTCAAAGGAAAACAGGGATATGTATAGTTTAAAAAAAAAAGTAATCAGACATTCCCAATATGATCATGAACAGATGGAAAACGGGGAAATGTATCTAGAATTGGGGAACAAGTGTGTATTCAGGAGATATTTGAACACATGCACTGTAACAATCATTTCTTAATAGATCTATGTGTACATGAAGCTCAATAAACCGATCAATTAAGCCCCGCTTACCATAGTAACTGCCTAGCAACGGCACACATGGGTACAACATGTGAACCTTGCCCCTCAATCGTCAAGCCGTCATGCGTACACATTTGTCCTGTACTATAACTGTTCTTTAGTGGGCATTTTGACTGGTTTTGACTGTCATTTTGACCACCCTGAACAATACCAGACAATGCTTTTACCAGTTAAAAACGGTCGACTCATTTTGACCTGTAAATGTACTTACTACACGTAAGGTTTGACAGTGTTTGACTTTTAAGTGCACTAGATATACATGTACTTTGGCGAGTACATGTATATCAACATTTTGACTGATTTTGACCCTTGTCGTAGTCGGAGGGTTAAATCTCATTGATCTGATTTCCTAATATTGTAACTGCATGAATGCAATTTTCATTTCTGTAATTTACAGGACAAGATTCTAACAAAGTTAAAGATGGCCAGCAGTGACGTTACGGTTCAATCGGTACTCGGTAAGATCAGCAAGGATCACCTTGAATGTGCGATCTGTACCAACCGATACACAGATACCAAAGTGCTAGACTGTCTGCACAGTTTTTGTCTCCAATGTCTCCATAAACTCAAAGAAAGACAAGATCCGCAAGACACAATCATTCCGTGTCCACTGTGTAGACGGGAGACCACATTGACTGTGAAGGGAGTTGCTGGTCTGCCTAATAACTTTACATTGAGTGCCCTGGTTGAGGAAGTTACCATGCAGGAAAAGCTAATGGTACATCTGGGTCTAGATTCTGATGAGATGAAATGTCAGAACTGTGCAGAGGAAAATAAGGCCGTTTCACGGTGTATGGACTGTGATAACTTTCTCTGTCAAGAATGTCAAAGAGCACATGACCGAATGGCTGTAATGAAGTCTCACCAAGTCTATACTATGGCTCAGTTGCAATCAGGTGAGATTACCTACAAGAGCAAATTAAGAGAATTTGTTCCAAAATGTGACAAGCATTTGGATCAGAATCTCAGCCTCTACTGTGAGACGTGTGCAAAGTTAGTGTGCAACACTTGCAGTGGTCTCGGTCATGTGAATCACGTTGTTATCAGCATTCCTGAAGCTGCAGATAAATGCAAAGAAGAAGTCGAAGAACTGGTTGCAGAAGCTGAAATGAGCAAGGCAGATATCATCACTGCCATGGAAGAAGCTTCTGAGTCACGCAATGAACTCAACACTGCATTTGCTGAAACAAACGGGAAGATCTCAGAAATGATCTTAGAACTGGAGCAAAAACTGAAGGTACAAGTAAAACAGATTTATAACGACAAAGTGAAGACATTTGAAACCGCTGAAGCCACAAACAGCAAAGAGGTGACCCAGGCAGACCGCAAGTTAAATGAAGTAAACCGACTGATGGCTCAAGGGAGTAGCCATGAGATTCTAGATCTCAAGTCAAAACTCTTGCATAACCTCAAAGAACTGACTGGGATACAACCAGAGAAACTGGCCGACAATTTATCCTCCATAGATTTTGATGGTGAAAGGTCACTTAGGAGACTGGTGTTGGGAGATGAGCAACAACTACAATTACCAGATGTGACCGATGAGGAATTACCAAGTCCTAAAAGATTATGTACAAGACAAACTTGGGAATTGAAAACCAAAATAACACAATATGCATCACAACTGACTGGCTTTAGCTGTGCAAAATATATTGCAGTATTCTCTAATAATAAAATGGTGGTGGTAGATGATTATTTTATTACTTTTTTAATCATTGACAACCCTCAACAATCCTTTATCATCCCGCAAAAAATTTCAATTGATGCAAAATGTGTTTCAGTGAACAAGAATGACCAACTCATTGTTCTAAACAAATCAAACAAAGTACAGATCTTCAACCGGGAATATCAACGCATTGATCAGTTCACACCAGGTCGAGGGTCAGGTAGCACACCAACATGCCTTGCAGTGGATGACGACAATATGATAGCAGTGGGTTATAAGGACAAGGGAGAGATATCTCTACACACTCCAGATAGATCTGTAATCACAACACTGCCTGCTCCAGGGATTGGTGAATATTTGACGATCTACAAGCAGAGGCTCATCTACACCAATGATGAGGAGGAGAAAAAGTTACTATCAGTAGACTACAAGGGACACTTGGTATTCTCAGTAGATGTACAGACTGATAGGTACCCTGCTGGTGTGTGTTGTGACAGTGATGGTAGCATATATGTTGTTGAAAGGACTGAAATGACATGGTACAATTCATCAGGTGAGATTCATCATTACAGTCCTGATGGCAAGTACATTGGATGTGTCATTAAGGATTGTGGTCATTCCTATGGCATCACATTCACACCAGGAGGTGACCTGGTAGTGGCTGCAGGAAAATCTGTTCAAATCTATCACCGTGTGTAAATAACAGAAACTAACAGCCACAGAATGAAAAGACAAAAGAATACAAACAATGGCATAACAACAAAGAGAAGATGTTGTTATGTAATCATGTCAAATTATTAATAATAATTAATTGAAATTAATAGGAATCTAGCCAGATTGTCATCATTAGGCAAGGGCAGTGTTCACAATAATAGACGTCATGAGGCCTGCCCGAGTCATTTTTTTGTAAACACTTAATTTTCTTAAAAGTACTTTACTAGTACAGTGGAATGCCATTATAATGACTATCATGGGATCCACACAACATGTACACAATATTGGTCATTCATTACAATAAATCATGGTTGTAATGCTTACATTATATGAAAGCCAAGAATCATGCGCAGCACGGCCAAGGGCCTTGCGCAGCACGGCCAAGGGCCTTGCACAGCACGGCCAAGCCAAGCATAGACACATTTTCATTAATTTCTTTTTGTTTACTGTAAAGTTTGTTTTATTTCCATCTGTACAATAGCATACTGATAAAAACAGTTAATTCATAAGATACTTTCATCAACTTATAAAGAATCTTGTTACATTGTGATCAAGAATCTTGTTATCATGTGAAATTAATAATAATTGATTGAAATGAATACAAATTGCATTATAGGAATCTAGCCAGATTGTCGGCAAGCATGGTGTTCAAAATAATAGACGTCGTGAGGCCGGACCGAGTCGATTTTTTTTCTACAAACACTATTCACAGTTTGAGACTTCATCTCGTCACCACCTTTAGGCCAAAAAGAAAAAAGTCTCTGGTTTCTGGTCTCCGAACACATCGCCTCAGACCCACTCATGGGCATTTTTAATTTTCTTTTTTTTCTTCTATGAAACAATGTCCAATTGCAGACAAAATTGCTGGACCGATTAGAATTCTGTCGGGCTATGTTTTAAAAACTTTTTCACTTAGGGTATGAACATTTGCCTGATTTGGGAGGCCTCTCTGAGCCACCATACTTTGTATATGAGAAATTTGTTCCCCGCGTATACGTATATCACGTATTTCCCTGTTGGCAGAAGAAAAAAAAATTCCAAGAAAAAAAAACGTGTCACTACACCGATTTTGAAGCCGACCGATGACAAGAAACCAGAGACTTTATTTTAGCTTTAAGACCAATGTACAGATTTTCATACATGTACATATATAAACCATTTTACACAGTACTCGGTAATCTTCAAAGCCTAATTTGCATATTGATCACATGGCCAGCTTCTGAAATGTTTGTCATTGGTAGTCAAAATAGTTATTTTCTCTCATATTTTGTTTGTTGTGAAATTAATGTTTATAAATAAGTAACGTTTTTGCTCGTTTCTTGCATTTTAAAAGAAAAGCTGTTCAAGTCATTACTTTTGTAAATTTATAGTTTCTTTCTTTAGGCCAACAAAAAAGTCTGGTTTCTGGTCTCCACACACGTCGCCATTTTCAGTTTTATTTTTTATTTTTTTGCAGCCAAAATTGCTGTGCTGTGTTTTAAACAACTTTTTTGTACATAGGGCTATGAACGCTGCCCGATTTGTGAGGCCTCTCTTAGCCACATAGAAATTTGGTCTGGTTCTAATAACCATGTATACATGTATCACTTATTTCACTGGTTGGCCAAAAAAAAAAAAAAAAAAAAAAAAAAAAAAAAGCGTCTCACCACACTGATTTTGTAAATGCTCTGAAAAACAAGAACAATTCCCCTTTGTGCATGACTGTGAAAATGCTTAGAATTATATGCTTAGAATTATATGCTTAGAATTATATGGCCAAAAAAAAAAAAAAAAAAAAAAAAAGCGTCTCACCACACTGATTTTGAAGCCAACCTATGACCAGAAACCGGAGACTTTATTTGGGGGCCTTATGTACAGTACCATCTGAAGGTAGTGAAAAGTGGGTGAATTGTTTTACAGGAAGATTTGTGGCTTTTTATTTTGTAAATGCTCTGAAAAACAAGAACAATTCCCCTTTGTGCATGACTGTGAAAATGCTTAGAATTATATGCTTAGAATGATATGCTTAGAATTATATGCTTAGAATTATATGCTTAGAATTATATGCTTTGAATGATATGCTTAGAATTATATGCTTAGAATTATATGCTTAGAGTTATATGCTTAGAGTTATATGCTTAGAATTATATGCTTAGAATTATATGCTTAGAATTATATGCTTAGAATTATATGCTTAGAATTATATGCTTAGAATTATATGCTTAGAATTATATGCTTAGAATTATATGCTTAGAATTATATGCTTAGAATTATATGCTTAGAATTATATGCTTAGAATTATATGCTTAGAATTATATGCTTAGAATTATATGCTTAGAATTATATGTTTAGAATTATATGCTTAGAATTATATGCTTAGAATTATATGCTTAGAATTATATGCTTAGAATTATATGCTTAGAATTATATGCTTAGAATTATATGCTTAGAATTATATGCTTAGAATTATATGCTTAGAATTATATGCTTAGAATTATATGCTTAGAATTATATGCTTAGAATTATATGCTGAGAATTATATGCTTAGAATGATATGCTGAGAATGATATGCTTAGAATTATATGCTTAGAATTATATGCTTAGAATTATATGCTTAGAATTATATGCTTAGAATTATATGCTTAGAATTTTTAGAGGTTTCTATATTAACAAATTTTCCTTTAGAATCTGGCTTAACCCTCCTACTGTTTGACCATTTGAAACCATTCAAAATTTCCACTTACCAAAATGGCCATTGGTTTTGTACACACATGGTGATACCATTTGAAAAGTGTTGGTAGCAAGCTTTACTACCATTCAAATCCATTCAAAAGGTTTTTGAATGGTGGATACACTACACCTTGGTGTGTTTCCATAGCCGAATGGTTTCAAATGGTGAATGTACTACACAGTGGCTTATAAATCATTCAAATGGTTTTGAATGGTGGATACACTACACCTTGGTGTGTTTCCATAGCCGAATGGTTTCAAATGGTGAATGGCTTATAAATCATTCAAATGGTTTTGAATGGTGGATACACTACACCTTGGTGTGTTTCACAAAACGAATGATTTCAAACGGTGCATCAACTTGTCTGAAAAAGGCACCAGAAGTAGGAGGGTTAATATCTATATTGTGTGTATATATTTGGAAATTTTCTCTCATAATTTGTTTGCTGTGAAAATAATGATGATCATTACTGTTTCTGCTTATCTCTTATTTCTTTAAAATTTTAATTATTAATTTCCTTGAGTTTTACAGAAAATATTCATTGTGTGGTCTTTACAGCCCCAGATACACCACTGGTATATTCCAAAGAAAGAAACAAAAAATTATCACAAATTTACATGTAACTTGCTTTGTATATCAGACATCCATTGAAATATTTCTGTGTGAGGTGTTATCATTTTAGAAAATTAACCCTCCTACTTCAGCTGCACCGTCAGTGGCACGTAGCTACAGAGGTCAAAATCAGTCAACTGCATGGTTTGACTGTTGACCCAAATGTGCACACAAGGACATTTTTGAGTGGTTTTTACTGACAATGCTTTTACCAGTCAAAAACGGTTGACTCATTTTGACCTGTAAATGTACTTACTACACGTAAGGTTTGACAGTGTTAGACTTTTTAAGTGCACTAAATATACCTTGGCAAGTTTATAAAAAAAAAAGCACTAACACATTGTAACCAGTTCGCGTCGGGAATAAAAAAGTTTTTCTGGGCCCCTGTGGCGGGTTTCTTTTTCCCACACACACGTTAATGGAAGCTTCCACAGCGGGTGGCCGGCACTTCCAAGCATGTCACCGTACACGCATGGCTGAACCGAGCATGCATACAAATATTCCGGAGTTTCCTATGGCGTGTTTAGACGCTCTCCGATCCGTGGTGCAAAAAAAAAATTGCGTGTATACACGGCCTCCGACGAGAACTGGTTAACAGACTTCCCCTGAAATCCTCTAAAGAATTCCTAAGATTCCTGGAACACAATGAATTATCAAGTGTCATATAATCCAGAGCTGCCAACTCTTCCGGATTCTGCGGAAGACTTCGCGTATTTGACGGTAATTGTGGGCGCTTTGATTATTCACATTATAATTCCTTCTTTACAAATCCCCCACATCTGGTTGTTTATCTTTGTTTCAGCGCCTTGAGTACCTTATAGGTAGATACGTGCGCTATATAAGACTTCGTTATTATTTATTATTATTATTATTATAATTTACTTAAAATATATGCAAGGAGGCCTCTCCTTTTGGTGCCAAAAGGAGAGGCCTCCTTGCATATATTTTAAGTAAGTAAGTTGGCAGCTCTGTATAATCCTATTAGCCAAACAAAGAGATCACTTAACTCTGGAGTTAATCCCCATAATCTATGTAGGCCTGGTGGATACACAAAGAAACAGCAACACCAACTTAACTAATCCTATAATCTTTTAACAATAGCTATCACTGGACAACTGGACTCTTCCATCACAGTGTTCAGACCTGCCAAAAACATGGGATAAAATGGATGTTGGGGGAAGATGTCCTCCCTTTCATCCTTGAATTTTTGTGATTTTATAATAATACGCCTTATTGGAAAGACAAAAATAAACCTAGTAACGACTCTCAATGGTACGCATGTGCGTTCAGTGTGTCTTTGTCTCGTTGTACATGTACCTGTCTAGTAGTAATTAGTTCTGAAAATAACTGGGAGGTACACCTTGACGTTTCGATCAGTGTGCTCTGATCGTCCTCAGGAGAATGGTGTCACCGCAATTAGTCTTGCTTATCCTCCTCACGATGCAAAGCTGCAAGTTTTACCTGTATGCAGAGCTGCCAACCCCAGCAGACAAAAAAATCGTATTCACAATCCCCAATAATACTATTTTTAACACAAAAATCGTATTATTAATAAAAACAATGCCGATGTTGATGAAAGACAAAAAACCCTTGCACCTCGCACGACAAAAATCACCTCACGGAGGTCACCATGTTGATCACATACGCTGCATGCACAGCCAGTACAGTACACACTCACGTACTTGACACGTGGTGCACACATGCGAGCGATAACGTACACTCAGCACACATGCAGGCCTAGCCTCGAAATTGCCGTCGGTCTGTGCCATTGCTGCAATGCCCCCAAAAATCACCGTGACATTTCACGGCAATAAATTGCCATGCCCTTCATTATATCTTGCATAACAAATGCCAACATTAGACAAGAACAAAAACGATCTTTTTGCTGTTGTTATAAATGCAAACAAACGTTAAAAAGCTATTCCAGTTGACGTAAAAAAGACGGCAAAATTGGCTTACCGCTGGTGCCCATAAAACCAAAACGTGTAGTAAACACGTGTATCAACCCAAGCAGTACTGGGAAACCCACATTAAAATCGCTTGCGTGCATGGTAATTAGGTTCGAAGGCAGCCAGCCAATAGGAAAATTTGTTACGCGGCATATGTACTACATTTAATTTGTTTATTGGCTGAATTCCCACATGTCTGAATTCAGCCAATAGGAAAATTCGTTAGGCTGCCAAGTAGGAATTCAGCCAGTACTTTGTTTCATCAACAGTGGGTGCGATCGGTAACGACTACAAGAAACTTAACTCGTGCCTTTCTCCGGCTTTTGGAGCTTAATTGTTTTCACTCGGTCGGAAAGAAGTAGTAACCAGGCAATATAATTTTTTAGTTGGTATTTTTTTTAAAGAAATCGTATTTTTGACATGTATATCGTAGTGTCGTATTTTAATCGTTTTATCGTACGAAATACGACAAAAATCGTACTGGTTGGCAGCTCTGTGTATGGTGAAGAAATCCCGGCCGTTAAAACTCATCTGAAAATGATGCACTTACCTGTCTGACGTCGTCTCCTACTTTGAAGATGCACGCCTCCCAGCTGAGGGGTCTGCTGGCTCCACCTTCCTCGTCCCGCTGGTCCCCTCCTCGGAGACTGATACTCTCCAGCTCATTCACGCCACACTTCTTGACTTTGAACTTTGCAAGGAATGGTGCTTTGGCAGCACTGATGAGGGACAAACACAAATGAAAAAGATACAGAATTAGCCGATTGCAAACTGCTTACCAACTTGACCCTAACCTTCCCAAATCATCCAAAATCCTCTTTGCTAAAGTGAAGGAAAATTAACCATTCATTGCAGTGAGCGATGCATATGGGGTCATGGTCGAGCGGTTTAGTGCATCGGATTTGTGTTCTGATGGCCGAGTCATCAGAATGTGGGTTCAAATCCCGACCGCGACCAGGGTGCTTGTGTCCTTGAGCAAGACACTTTACCATAATTGCTTCTCTCCACCCAGGGGTAAACGGGTACCTGTGAGGGCAGAGTTGGTTGTTGTGTTTGATTAGCCCTATATGCGCTGAAATGGCAGCAATTGAGCTGTATACACCCCAGGGAGCTGAGATGATTTCAGGAATGATTTGTGAGCCTGATGAGCAGGGGTAATAATGTAATGCACCTTGAGCACCAGTTTGGTGGATATGTGTGCTATATAAGTCCACATTATTGTTATTATTATTATCTCTTTTTAGACTCACCTTTGCATAGGTGTGCCCGATTTATAGTCAATCTCCATGACGATAGCATCAGGGCTGCTCGGCAGATAACATCCCGGTTGTAGCTGGATTGTACTTAGCGCCTTCAGACAAGCATTCTTACGTTCCTGCCCTTTAGCAAACGGTCTGGTGGCAAAAATCAAGCAGAAACATGCTTAAATTAACAGCAAATCTTACTCGCAAAACAGGAGTGATGACCGTTTGAAGGAAACATCAGTGGGTCAGGATGGCGCAGTTATACCACTGTGGAACCAGGGGCAAACTTTTAATAGAATTACTGCATTATAATCTAAAGCTTACTTGATGTGAAGTTGGTGAAGGTACCAAACATTCTGAGAAATTAATCCGACTTGTAAGAGACTTGTAACAAAATCCTGAAGTCGGAAAAAACCATGAGGTGTCGTGGCCGAGCGGTCTAGCTTACCGGATTCAAGTTCTGGTGTTAGCAACAGAATGTGGGTTCGAATCACGGCCGTGACCATGGTGCTTGTGTCCTTGAGCAAGACACTTAATCATAATTGCTTCTCTCCACCCAGGGGTTAAATGGGTACCTGTGAAGGCAGAGTTGGTTTGCTCTATATGCGCTAGAAATGGCAGCAATTGAGCTGTATACTCCCCAGGGAGCTGAGATGGTTTCAGGAATGATTTATGAGCCTTATGAGCCTTATGAGCAGGGATAATAATATAATGCGCCTTGATCACCACTTAGTTGGTGGATACGTGCGCTATATAAATCCACACATTATTATTATTATTATTATTATGAGAAATCACACCGGCCTGATTATAACTCACCTGATTTCACCCGAGATGGCAGTAATCTTTCCAAAGAAGTCAAATTCTCTCTCGTAGAATGCCTTTGCTGGGCCGGAAAGATTGCTGAAAATGCTTTCCATAATCCCCTCGAGTTGGTCCGCTATTTCATCTGCCGGGTACCAAACAAAACCAGAGAATTACCATCAGAAAGCACTCTTTCTTCTCAATCCAGTGATACCAGTATCTGAAATTTGAACGTTTGTGACTTTTTACCCATTTCGTGGTTCCAGGTCACACAAAATAGACCTGGAAGTATGGATATCCGTTAAGGCCTAAAAAAAGAAGTCTCCAGTCTTTGGTCACCAATCGGCTTAAAAAAAAATTTTTTTTTTTAAATTTGATGCGGTGACACTTTTTTTTTTTTTTTTTGGCCAACAGAGAAATATGTGATACATTGTACACGAGGGGACCAAATTTCCCATACACAAAGTATGGTGGCTAAGAGAGGCCTCACAAATCAGGCAAACGTTCATACCCCTATGTGAAAAAGTCGTTTAAAGCACAGCAAGGCAGAATTCCAATCGATCCAGTGATTTTGGGTGCAATTTAAAAATGCTGAAGTGCAGGTCTGAGGCAATGTAGACCCTAATAATAGACCCGAAATAAAATATCCGTTAGTAGACCCTTAATGTGGAACCTGCAATCACTGACAGAACACATGTAAACTTCAGAAAATGAGGGCAGTGAAACGCAATCTATATGATCACGTTGCAATCACCATGTATACAACGCACCGTATACAACACACACACGGACCCACACGCACTGTTACCAAAATGGCGGAGCAATGGGCTAGTCTTAGTTCAAGACGTTTCTCATTATCTCGCTTTCACAACAACGTGATCATCTTAGTGAGCAAACACCCTCTATCGGTGAAATGTTCAAGTGCATTATGCGATGACATAAATAAAGAAAAGGTAAGAAAGTCTTGATAACCAAGACTAACTTAGCGCGCTCTGTAATGGCGATTTTTTTCCCCCGGGCCGGATGAAAGATGGAGTGCCGGTTTTCTTTGGGAAAATTGGCAACCCTGATTGCAGGCTGTGTTTCTTACCATCTCGGTTCTTGCTGTCCTCGTCTGTGAAGATGTTCGTTTTCATGTTCCAGATGAGTTGATGGGCCAACAGTTGGGACTTTTGAGCCAGGATTAAAATCAGCTCTGTGACGTACCCAAACTGAAAAATAATACGTGAGAGTTTAGAGAACATTAAACACCCTTGTCTACATGGTAGGTTGATAGCCTCTTTGGCCCCCTCCTGTGGACCTGCCCTTGTGTTATGTATTGATCTGATCAAAGGAAAGCTCGAGTCCAACTGAAAGGTAATAGCTGCCTAACGCTGGCGTTTGACAGTGATGAAGCCCCCTCTGGGTGAACTCACCGTGTCGTATCGGATGGCCTGCACAAGCTGAGGGACATAGAACAACAGGGACTCCGGCGGGTAGAACTGCAACACCCTGGTGGCATACTGGGCCGTAATTGGATGCGGCGCATACTGGTTGGAGAAGTAGGCCAGAGCAAAGACTGGTGCCACCGGTGCCCAGCACAGGGCGTAACTCAACTACAACAAAGTGGCAGAAATCACAAACAAACTGTTTTAGGAAAATGTTACTCACGGATAATAGAAATTCACATTTGTACTGACAAAGTTTTATCAGAATATGTCCTACAGCGTGTATCGATTGGTAATTCAAAAATAATAAAAATTTTTGAATTAGATTATGAAACTTATTTGTTTGAGATGAATAAAAATACAAATTAACTTGAGTGAGAAATTTTTCGACCTCCGGATTAAAGGGACAGTATTGTCATGATCAGAGCAGACTTTCAACATCAGGGAATGAGTGTCCTAGTTTAAAGATGAACACAGTTACTGCAAATTACTGGCTCATTTATGCAGCAGCAAAGGTAATATGACCTTATCATGTGAGATATTATTATTATTATTATTATTTTCAGTTACCGAGTTTGATAAACTAAAACTAGCACTCCAATTCAATGCCCTGTTGATTGTGATGTGATATTGTCCCTTTAACCATAACCACCCCACATCCTGCAAAATCCTCCAAGGGACACTTTTTGGGAAATATTCAGCACTGTTGGAAACTGGTACTTTCACCTCTTCAAATTGGGGCAAAATTACTCCCTGGCAAGAAGTACAGGCCATAAGTGCTGAATATGAAAGATCAACGAAAATGCATGGTGCATTTTGAAGATAAGGACGTGTTTCCAAAAGTGCGCTGCAGGATTTTGGAGGATTCAGGAAGGTTCCTAGCCAGAATACCTAGGTGGTTAGAGTTAAGGCTTCACTTCTCTCTCAAGTAAAATTTTCTTTGCCCTCTCAAAACAATGTCTTTATGTAATAATAATAATAATAATAATGTGTGGACTTATATAGCGCACGTATCCACCAACTGAGTGGTGCTCAAGGCACATTATATTATTACCCCTGCTCATAAGGCTCATAAGGCTCATAAATCTTTCCTGACTAACCATCTCAGCTCCCTGGGGAGTATACAGCTCAATTGCTGCCATTACAGCGCATATAGGGCTAATCAACCAACTCTGCCCTCACAGGTACCCATTTAACCCCTGGGTGGAGAGAAGCAATTATGGTTAAGTGTCTTGCTCAAGGACACAAGTGTCACGGCCGGGTTTCGAACCTACATTCTGCTACTAACACCAGAACTTGAGTCCGGTAAGCTAGACCGCTCGGCCACGACACTCCACCTAGACAATTGTGATTTATTTATGATTTAAAAGTTGTATCCTCTCCTAGTAATCCCCAGACTGTCGCTACAGCTAAATTGTTCTCTTTGCAGAAAAATAATTTGAGTACCTCGGGGACGTCGGATTCCACACTGTGCTCCGTAACGAGGAAGTGGATTGCATAGGGCTGATCGCAGATAGCCGTTGGGTCCAGTCTGACTAGTCTGGTCACCTCTCTGACCAGGGCTTCTGAATTCTTAAACCTATGGGAAATACAACAAAGAAGTCCAATCACGTAAAACTTGTAGCTTTGCATGGTGAGGAGGATAACTAAGACTAATTGCGGTGACACCATGTGAAATTCTCAATTGAGTAGTAATTAGTTCTGAAAAGAACTGGAGGTACAACTCGACGTTTCGATCAGTGTGCTCTGATCATCCTCAGGAGAATGTCACTCCATCCTCCATCTTGGTCTAGTCTCTCGAGGACATGATTATGATTCACTATGAAGTGGGTTTACATATTGCAGGCACCAGGCTATTTCTGGAATCGAGTTTATGGCTATGGCTATGGCTATGGCTATGGTTAGATCACTGTTTTTTCCTAAACTTCAGCATTGCCACTGTAGCCAATAGCCATAGCCATAGCCATAACCAGAAATGCTATGGCTATGGCTAGATCAATATTTTCCCTATCAGCATTGCCACTGTAGCCAATAGCCATAGGCATAGGCATAGCCATATCCAAATATGCTGCGGCTATGGCTAGATCACTGTTTCTTCCTGTAATTCAGCATTGCCACTGTAGCCAATAGCCATAGCTGTAGCCAAATATGCTGCGGCTATGGCTAGATCACTGTTTCTTCCTGTAATTCAGCATTGCCACTGTAGCCAATAGCCATAGCTGTAGCCAATAGCCATAGCTGTAGCTGTAGCTGTAGCCAAATATGCTGCGGCTAGGGCTAGATCACTGTTTCTTCCTATACTTCAGCATTGCCACTGCAGCCAATAGCCATAGCCAAATATGCTGCGGCTATGGCTAGATCACTGTTTCTTCCTGTAATTCAGCATTGCCACTGTAGCCAATAGCCATAGCCGTAGCCAAATATGCTGCGGCTAGGGCTAGATCACTGTTTCTTCCTGTAATTCAGCATTGCCACTGTAGCCAATAGCCATAGCTGTAGCCAAATATGCTGCGGCTAGGGCTAGATCACTGTTTCTTCCTATACTTAGCCGTAGCTTCAAGGTTCAAGATTCATTTATTTCCACAGTATCAGAATTTATCAATAACAATAAAAGTATTACAACTATAGACACAATAGGAAGTAAAAGTGAGCACAAGATATGGGTGATACTGCAGAGGGACCCATTGAGAAGCAGAGCTTGTAAACATGGGTCCCTTAGCATACATGTGCATTGAGTATTACAAGTATAGACACAATAGGAAGTAATGAGCACAAGATATGGGTGATACTGCAGAGGGACCCATTGAGAAGCTGAGCTTGTAAACATTGGCTCCTTAGCATACATGTGCATTGAGTATTACAAGTATAGACACAATAGGAAGTCAAAGTGAGCACAAGATATGGGTGATACTGCAGAGGGATCCATTGAGAAGCAGAGCTTGTAAACATGGGCCCCTTAGCATACATGTGCATTGAGCCAGAAATAAGAAATAAGAATGTCCATTGTACCATGGGCCCACTACACGATGAAGTTCCATCAGGGCTTCAATTTATAGGGATAATTAATATAGGGCTTTTTTTTCTAAAATATAGGGCCAATACAGGGCTTCACAAGAAAATTATAGGAAAAATATAGGAATTTTAAATACAACAGATGCACAACAACAGTGCTCATTCGATTTTTAACACCATTTTCCGTATGGGAAATCCAAAAAATATAGGAAATATAGGGACACGTGAAGCCCTGCCACTTGAAGCCTTATATTTATCCATATAAATTGAAGCCTGTTCCATGGACATACATGTACCAATATACATATACATGTAATAGGATCAATGCACATGCTACATATGAAAAAAATAGTTAACAATACCAGACAATGCTTTTACCAGTCAAAAACGGTTGACTCATTAAATGTACTTTACTACACGTAAGGTTTGACAGTGTTTGACTTTTAAGTGCACCAGATATGACATAAAACACAATAAAGGGGGCCACTTTGCATCCGTCACGTTAGCAGTTTTTCCAATGGTTGTTATTTATTTTTAAGTACCTGAAACCGACCAAAAAGTGTTTCAACATGTGAATGGACATGCAGGCTTATACTACAACTAATTTGAGTTGATTTATTTATTTTATTTTTTTTAAATTTATTTTTTTACCCTCAAATTTCCATAAAAATTGGACAGAAAAAGTTACCTCACCTTTCCGTCCATTTGTTGATGGAAATTTTAGGGTAATTAAAAAAATAATAGTAATAATCAACTCAAATTATCTTTATGATAAGCATGCATGTCTATTCAAATGTTGAAATTCTTTTTTGGTGGTTTCAGATATTAAAAAATAAATTACAACCATTAGAAAAACGGCTAACGTGACGGTAGGAAAGTGGCCCCCTTTATTGTGTTTTATGTCATATACCTTGGCAAGTATATCAACATTTTGACTGATTTTGACCCTTGTAGTCATAGGAGGGTTAAAGGGAGAACTCATGAAAATGCATTTAGACTTTGTCATATTCATAATACAATGAAAGTGGAATTTTTGTCTTGTTACCTGTTTGGCAGGCAGCAGGCAAGATTGGGCGACAGCTCCCAGGCCAGTCGCACAAACTCCCGCCAGTTGCGTTCGTTGATCTGCTGCCCGCGCCAGCCGGCCAGTATCTCCTCTGATGGGATCTTTTGTTCCTGGGAGTCCATGGGGTTGTACCATGTACAGAGCCTCTCGATCTCATTGGACTGGAGAAAATGAAGAAGGGGGGCGGAGTAATATCAACATGTTTTGGTTTCTTAAACTGATGTATTTAGGCCAAAAATAAAGCCTCCTATTAAGAGAGCGCCCTTTATTGTTGATTTTTGTTTTTACAACACTGTATGCACACTGTACTGCACGCGCACTGCACGCGCACTGCACGCGCACTGCACGCGCACTGCACGCACACTGTACGCCAAGCATTTTCCTTCTGAATTTTGATTTTGCGGTGGTTTTTCTTCAAAATCTGACCTTTTTGGACGGTGGGTCCATAATCCAAGTTATTAAAATAAAAGGATTTAAAGTGGCAATACCGTCACGATCAGAGCAGACTTTCAACAGGGCATGGAATCGATGTCCTAGTTTAAGATAAACACAGTGACTGCAAATTACTGGCTCATTTATGCAGTAGAAACGGTAATATGACATTATCATGTGGGAAATTATTTTCAGTCACTGAGTTAATCTAAAACAAGCACTCCGATTCCATGCCCTGTTGATCGTGACGATACGTTGACGAAACTCACCAGCAATGATAAAATGAGGTGTCGCCTCCTCATGTACGCCTTGGTGTACTTCAGGCTGATGTCCCCGCCCTTCCTCGCCGCGGACGATCTCTTTGAGATGACGGACATGTTACTCCCCAGGGGCGTTGTGTTCATCCAGCCTTGGAGCTGTAAGCTCTGTCGACCACTGGCCATATCCGTACTGGTACGGATGTCTGTCGGGATTGCAGAGAGGGTACCAGAATCGGGGGAATCTGCAAATTAACGGGATGAAAAATAAACAAGGGCTTTTTAAATTCATTATTATTTATAAAAGCAAATTTGATTCTACTGGGATGCCAGGAACTCTCTGATCCAGAGCCGGAAAAAAAAAGTGCTTACTAGTGCAGACATCTAGTAAGCAGGAGGTCGTGGGTTCGAATTCCACCTGAGTCGCCTGTGAAGTTTTTCACAGACACTCAGAAAGCTATACACACGTCTGTGTAGGGCAAAAATTAAATCAATTGTTTATCACTTGACGCAATAATTTCACCAAACTATATGTATATACTCGTGAACAGAAGGAAATATACAAAAAACCTCTACAAATCATTTGTAAAAATTGCCCAGTTTACCTTGTGACAAAATGCTGGGTACTTTGAGGTATTTCTTCTCAGCCAGAACCAGGTGCCAGAACTTGAGTAAGGTTGTGACAACTTCTTTAAGTTCCACCAGGGACTGGTTGGGACACATCGGAAGCATGCTAGAGAAAACAGAAAAAGAATTGTCATCCACTACACCCCCATCGTTATAAGGGAGGAGGGCCAAAGTCATGGTACAGCCAAGCCTTTGAGAAGCCTGGCCAGGCCGAGGCTACCTGGCCTCCTAATTGTCTTTTGTGAGTCCTAATCCTGTAACAATACAGTACCTGCCAATCAACCTAACCTGGGCTTCTGGAGGGCCTAGCCCAGGC
The DNA here is from genome assembly GCA_029582265.1 of Zoroaster sp. YZ-2022. Taxonomy (NCBI): domain Eukaryota; kingdom Metazoa; phylum Echinodermata; class Asteroidea; order Forcipulatida; family Zoroasteridae; genus Zoroaster; species Zoroaster sp. YZ-2022. Next base: position 7,641,905 of record CM055818.1, read on the forward strand.
AAGCAGAGCTCATTATATAGGCCAGTAGTCAGGGGAAAAGCCTAGGCCTGGCCGGGCTTCTCAAAGGCTTGGCTGTACCGGCCCTTGTCCCTAAACTAAAAGGCTGGATTGCATACATACATCGTCATGTACCCGGAAGAAGGACGTTACGAAAGTGTGACTGGCAAAAGGTCGTAAGCAATTAACCCTCCTAATACTACAAGGGTCAAAATCAGTCAAAATGTTGATATAATTGCCAAGGTATAGCCAGTGCACTTAAAAAGTCGAACACTGTCAAACCTTACGTGTAGTAAGCGCATTTACAGGTCAAAATGAGTCGACCGTTTTTGACTGGTAAAAGCATTGTCTGGTATTGTTCAGGGTGGTCAAAATGACAGTAAAAACCAGTCAAAAATGCCCCTGCGTACACATTTTGGTCAACAATCAAAACAGGCAGTCCCACTAAAGTGCAGCAATAGTAGGAGGGTTAATGTGCAAACTTCTGTTTCAAGAAAACAGTGTGGAAGTTTGGTCATTTTTCTGCCATTTATAAGTCATTGTAGGAAAGTTAAATTCCGCATGCATGACGAATCCGCCCTTTTAAAACCAACCCGAGTAGCCCTTCAGTTCACTCGGGTTGGAAAACATCCTTTTCAGAAAGAAGGCCGGGGAGATTAAGATTCTTATCACTGCTAATCCTATTATTAGCATCGGTGGAAGGTGGAAAATGGTCCTTCCTAAAGAATTCAGTCTTATTTTCTAAAGCTTAATTTCACCAACTGAGTTAAAAGCATTGGTAAAATAATAACCTGAGAAAATTGTTACCCTATTTTCTTTTTTGAACTGTGAAAATTGACCAAAAAACGGCCGAGAACGATCTTTTCCGTGGTTTTTGTTTTTGACGTCCGGTGCAAACCTTACGTGCGCATTGATAACTATAGGCCCCAATAGGCCTATAAGATGTAGTCCCCCAATGGTCAATTTAGAAAACTGTGGTCCTAACTAACTGTTGATGCAGACTTCAAGCTTTTAAAAATAAAGATACAAAAGAAAACGAATTGGTTGACAGAAATTACGATCTTTTAAGTTATTATTGTTGATTTGTTATTTCGGCTAGACAGTACGGCAATGGTCATACACTTGGCGGACTGTTATTGGTGTGTGATGAGTCTAGAGCGCCAGTATTTCAGTCATCCTGTTTATCGGCACCTCATTCACTTCCTTAGTTTTCTACTATTGTAAGGACAGTAAAACAGAAATGCGTTGCTAAGTTTTATAAAGGAAAATGACGGGGAAAATCGGTGTCGGTGGAACGTGTTCAAGCAGTGGATGAGCTGGGGAGATGGTGCAATGGGAAAGTGATTGGTATAGACAACGATGGTAAATTATCGGTAAAGTTTCGGTTATCGACTGCCTGAATATCCGCTGCGTGATCGCATCATTGATCTCCATATATATGTGCTGGGAAATAGTGAAGCCGAACTCATTGGAACGAGTCGCTGCACAACTGCATTATTTTCAGTCTTATGTCGAGTTAACCTATCAAAAATGGAATCGCCCAACTCCACACATTACGCGTTGTGTAAGCTGACCATGTGACTGCTATTTTATAGGGGTAGTTTGTGTGGTATCTCCCAGTGTACACAAATGACACATGTTTAGGCCAAGAGAATGAAAGTCATAGATTTGCGTCCGGGAAATTTTGAAAACACATGAGGCTTTTTTTTCATTATTCATTATTTCCATTGATCATTAATAACAGTGCAATCACAAGATGTTTCTTCTAATCTGTGTACGTACATGCATCATTATACGTGCGGGCCGCACACACAGGCATACTACTAGGCTCAACAGCGAACGTGTTGACTGTTGTGCATGTGAAGGTGGTACAGTTGCACGTGCGGATCGGACGGAGTTTACCATACAGTTTTAGCGCGATGCGACCTTTTTTGTGAACGACGTACGCGGGACTAAGACTGTAAGAGAACATGTGCTAATGATTATTTTATAGCGCACATACTGGTGTAAATTTGGTAAAAACTTCGTTTTACTGATGTGGATGATTTGGAACTAAATTTGTTTGGTGAAAATACCTTTTTTGTGCAAATAATGATTTTTTGGGCAAATAATGAAAAATTTAGGCGGTAGCTTTCGGGACATGCGGGCGGTGGACGCAAATCTATGACTTTCATTCTCATGGCCTTACCTGCTCTATACACTTAACAAGTCAGGCCAACGCAACGACCATCGATGATTTCGCACAGTGTATTCGTGTCAAAATATATTTCCCGACACCTGAAAATGAGGTTTAGATCATGGACATTCATACAGATTTTTTTTTGTGGATAATCACAGTCAAATTCTCCGAGTAGCACATCATAAAGTTTGATGGACAGAAGCGTCGGAAACAGACGGTCAGTGTCATGAAAAATTGTCCATTCCAATACTAAGGCAATAGCACTCCGCACTAATGCTAAAAATAGAAGCAAGTAAAAGGTTGCCTTTTTCTACATGCTACATGTATTATCAGTCATGTTTAATATGTTGAACAGGGAGGTTTCGAAACCATGTTAAAACAAGTGCACATTATGTACTGTGTACATGAAAATGCCTTGAAATAGTTCCAGCAAAAATCAAGCTGGCTGGGTGATTGTTTATTTACTGAATTAGGGGGATTATCTCTGTGGGACAGAGGAAGTGTGTTTACTCAAAGACTCCCCACAGAGGTTGAAAAGGATGTGTAAAATTTTTAAAGGGCTGGATTCGTCATGGGAATGGAAAGACATGTCTTGGGAGTAATTCTAGAAACAAATGAATAACAGTTATGCCCTACTTTTTTTTCAAAGAAGACGTTTTATTGCATTCTACCAAATACGAAATAAAGAGGGCTCACAAATCGGGCAAACGTTCATACCGCTATGTGAAAAAGTTGTTTAAAACACAGCATGGCAGAATTCCAATTGATCCAGCAATTTTGGCTGCAGATGGACATCGTATCATAGCAAAATTAAAAATGCAGATGTGCTGGTCTGAGGCAATGTGGCAGAAACCGAAGACTTTTTTTGGCCTTGGGTCGTCTTATAAATTTTAATCAAAATGACGGAGATGAGGATTTGACATCATCCAAGTGACAATTTGTTTACTTCATTTAGCAACACACTGAAATTAAAAACAAGTCCGTCTGCCTTTTTTTTTTTACATCTGGTTAAAAAACAGAGGAGCCTTACCTGAAATAGTCAAAGACAGCAGCATAAATCCGCTCCCTCAACACGTTCTTGGCGGTCCCGTTAGCCAGTGTGTCGCCCTGCAGCAGCGACAGACCAATCGAAAGCAGCCGAAAGCGTGGCCCGATGGCCGCAATGTGCCGACAGAGGGTGCTGTGCTGCGAGCCCACACGCATGGAGAGCGAGCGGTGGACCATGGTGGTGAAGATTTCCACGAGGCTGATGCGACTGTATTTGACGCTCTCGAGACGTTGAGCAAGAAACTGTGGAAGGGCAAACATTTGCAGTTATTATAACGAGTGTGATCCATAGATCAGAGGTTTGATGTGACCAAAGTAAAAAAAATCCTGAAAATGGGTAGCGG
>CM055818.1:7645971-7722358 GCA_029582265.1 Zoroaster sp. YZ-2022
CCTTTTTTAAAAAAAAAATTTTTCTGGCATTGTTTAGGGTGGTCAAAATGACAGTAAAAACCAGTCTAAAATGCCCCTGTGTGCACATTTGGGTCAACAGACAAAACAGTCAGTTGACTTGGTTTTGACCTCTGTAGCAATTTCCCACAAAAGTGCAGCAATAGGTGCCAAAAGGAGAGGCCTCCTTGCATATATTTTAAGTAAGTAAATTACCGTCAGCGCATATAGGGCTAATCAAACAGAACAACCAACTCTGCCCTCACAGGTACCCATTTACCCCTGGGTGGAGAGAAGCAATTATGGTAAAGTGTGTTGCTCAAGGACACAAGTACCCGGTCAGTTGGGATTCGAAACCACATTCTGACGACTCCGCCATCAGAACACAAATCCGATGCACTAAACCGCTCGACCATGGCACTCCAGGGAAAAAGGGGGCAGGGCACACTACTGAAAAAGGGGGGCACACAAAAACATCTGGTAAATTTACATGCATGGTGAAAAAAAAAAAAAAATTTTAAATAAATAAAAAATAAAAAAATTAAAAAAAATTAAAAAAAATCGCCCTCCCTGGGAGGATTTAAAATCTTGCAATAATCTAAAAAGAAAACAACTCCTAATGTAGACAATATGTACAATATAATACAAAGGAAATTACATTCACTGGATCAGTAGCTAAACACAATCATGATAACAGATGGAACATAAAAAGCTTGATAGCAATGGGGACCAGACATACATTTACACTATCCAAATCACTTCGTTTGCTCATCCATGCTACAGAAATGGAATTAATATACATTTGTGCAGTGTTCAGGCTTCCCTTTTATTTACTGATATGACATGTTCTGTAGACAATTTGTAAATTAAAAATTGATCCTTTTTATCAAGTTTGAGTACTGAAAAAAATATTACTCCAAAAGTCTTTTCAATTTCATGACTCAAGTTAATTACAAGAAGAAAGTAAATCAAATAGTATTGATTTTGGAAAAATTGATACGAGCCCAGATGTTGAGAGTTTTTTCATTTAACGTTGAACAATGACATATATATACATGTATGTGATAAAGGTTTACTTTTGACTTGGCTCGATCGACCTTCACCCGAACCCCCTAGGTATTCTGGCTAGGAACCTTCCTGAATCCTCCAAAATCCATCAGTGCACTTTTGGAAACATGCCCTTATCTTCAAAATGCACCATGTATTTTTGTTGATCTTTCATATTCAGCATTTATGGCCTGTACTTCTTGCCAGGTAGTAATTTTGAAGAGGTGAAAGTACCAGTTTCCAACAGTGCATGCATTTTCCCCAAAAAGTGCCCCTTGGAGGATTTTGCAGGATTTGGGGTGGTTAGGGTTAACGACTCGGGACTTGGACTCAAGGTTTGAGGATTCTAATACAAGTCTGTACATTTACAAATAACAACATTGTACTGAACTTTTGATAAGATGGGATTAAAGCTTTTGATGTGAATACTGTATACACACAGCCCATACATGTACACTGTATTTCACTATTGATTGATATCAATTGACCCCAATATCAACTGTACAGTGTAAACGTGTCTGCTATGCAAATGAACACAAACTACACGTACTGTACTGTAATTCATGCATGACGTCATTCATTCTATAAATAGATGGGGAATTTTTTTTATTTCCTGCAATCTATCTGGTTGGAGTGAGATATGTTATACAATCTCTCTCTCTGTGCCATTGCTGTACATGACCGTATTTCAACAGGATCTTCAAAGAGAAGATTTTGAGGATTATAAAAGACGTCTAACCCGTCTCAATTCAGTGCATGTAAGTTGACAACATTTTTTGAGATACATGTGGTAGGTCAAAGGAAAACAGGGAAATGTATTTTTTTTTTTAAAGTAATCAGACATTCCCAATATGATCATGAACAGATGGAAAACGGGGAAATGTAGATCTAGAATTGGGGAACAAGTGTGTATTCAGGAGACATTTGAACACATGCACTGTAACAATCATTTCTTAATAGATCTATGTGTACATGAAGCTCAATAAACCGATCAATTAAGCCCCGCCTACCATAGTAACTGCCTATATAGCAACGGCATACATGGGTACAACATGTGAGCCCCTCAATCGTCAAGCCGTCATGCGTACACATTTGTCCTGTACTATAACTGTTCTTTAGTGGGCATTTTGACTGGTTTTGACTGTCATTTTGACCACCCTGAACAATACCAGACAATGCTTTTAACAGTTAAAAAACGGTGAACTCATTTTGACCTGTAAATGTACTTACTACACGTAAGGTTTGACAGTGTTCGACTTTTAAGTGCACTATGTACTTTGGCGAGTATATCAACATTTTGACTGATTTTGACCCTTGTAGTAGTAGGAGGGTTAAATCTGATCCGATTTCCTAATATTGTAACTGCATGAATACAATTTTCATTTCTGTAATTTACAGGACAAGATTCTACCAAAGATAAAGATGGCCACCAGTGACGTTACGGTTCAATCGGTACTCGGTAAGATCAGCAAGGATCACCTTGAGTGTGCGATTTGTACCAACAGATACACAGATCCCAAAGTGCTAGACTGTCTGCACAGTTTTTGTCTCCAATGTCTCTACGAACTCAAAGAAAGACAAGATCCACAAGACACAATCATTCCGTGTCCACTGTGTAGACGGGAGACCACACTGACTGTGAAGGGAGTTGCTGGTCTGCCTAATAACTTTACATTGAGTGCCCTGGTTGAGGAAGTTACCATGCAGGAAAAGCTAATGGTACAATTTGGGCAAGATTCTGATGACATGAAATGTCAAGCCTGTGATGAAGAGAATAAGGCTATTTCAAAGTGTCTGGACTGTGACCACTTTCTCTGTCAAGAATGCCAACGAGCACATCAGCATATGACCGTCATGAAATCTCACCAAGTCTATACTATTGCTCAGTTGCAATCGGGTGAGATTACCTACAAGAGCAAATTGAGAGAAGAAATACCAAAATGTGACAAGCATTTGGATCAGAATCTCAGCCTCTACTGTGAGACGTGTGCAAAGTTAGTGTGCAACACTTGCAGTGGTCTCGGTCATGTCAATCACGATGTTATCGGCATTCCTGAAGCTGCAGATAAATGCAAAGAAGAAGTCGCAGAACTGGTTGCAGAAGCTGAAAAGAGCAAGGCAGATATCATCACAGCCATGGAAGAAGATTCTGAGTCACGCAACAAACTCAACACTGCATTTGCTGAAACAAACGGGAAGATCTCAGAAATGATCTTAGAAATGGAGCAAAAACTGAAGGAAAAGGCAGAACAGATTTATAACGACAAAGTGAAGACATTTGAAACCGCTGAAGCCACAAACAGCAAAAAGGTGACCCAGGCAGACCGCACGTTGGAGGAAGTGAACCGACTGATGGCTCAAGGGAGTAACCATGAGATTCTAGATCTCAAGTCAAAACTCTTGCATAACCTCAAAGAACTGATGGGGATACAACCAGAGAAATTGGCCGACAATTTATCCTCCATAGATTTTGATGGTGAAAGGTCACTTAGGAGACTGGTGTTGGGAGATGAGCAACAACTACAATTACCAGATGTGACCGATGAGGAATTACCAAGTCCTAAAGGATTATGTATAAGACAAACTTGGGAATTGAAAACCAAAATAACACAATATGCATCACAACTGACTGGCTTTAGCTGTGCACAATATATTGCAGCATTCTCGAATAATAAAATGGTGGTGGTGGTGGTGGTGGTGGTAGAAAATGTATTAAATAGAAATTTTATTAATTTTTTAATCAATGACAACCCTCAACAATCCTTTATCATCCCACAAAAAAGTTCAAATAGTGAACTCGACAATGCAAAATGTGTTTCAGTGAACAAGAATGACCAACTCATTGTTCTAAACCAATTAAACAAAATCCAGATCTTCAACCAGAAATATCAACGCATTGATCAGTTCACACCAGGTAGAGGGTCTGACAGCACACCAACGTGCATTGCAGTGGATGATGACAATATGATAGCAGTGGGTTATAAGGACAAGAGAGAGATATCTCTACACACTCCAGATAGATCTGTCATCACAACACTACCTGCTCCAGGGATTGGTGAATATTTGACTATCTACAAGCAGAGGCTCATCTACACCAATGAGGAGGAGAAAAAGTTACTATCAGTAGACTACAAGGGACACAAGGTATTCTCAGTAGATGTACAGACTGATAGGTACCCTGCTGGTGTGTGTTGTGACAGTGATGGTAGCATATATGTTGTTATAAGGATCCTAAGGATAGGAATGTGGTACAACAATGCAGCAGGTGAGATTCATCAATACAGTCCTGATGGCAAGTACATTGGATGTGTCATTAAGGATTGTGGTAACCCCTTTGATGTCACGTTCACACCAGGAGGTGATCTGGTAGTGGCTGCAAGACAATCTGTTCAAATCTATCACCATGTTTAAATAACAGAAACTAACAACAGCCACAGAATGAAAAGACAAAAGAATACAAACAATGGCATAACACAATGCATAAACAAAGAGAAGATTTTGTTATGTAATCATGTGAAATTAATAATAATAGCTTGAAATTAATAGAAATTGCATTATAGGAATCTAACCAGATTGTCATCAGTGGGCAAGGACATGTGTTCATAATAATAGACGTCATGAGGCCTGCCCGAGTCATTTTTCTGTAAACGCTTAAATTTCTTAAAAGTACAATGCCATGATAATGAATATCATGGGATCCACACAAAATCTATGGTCATTCATGACAATAAATCATGGTTGTAACGCTTACATTATATGAAGGCCAAGGATCATGCACAGCACGGCCAAGGGTCATGTAGTACCCTGACTGCTGATGGTTATTGTAAGGAATAATTCATGCATAACATGTACATGGTATTAGAATATCTATTAAAGTAACCCTCCTACTCTAGATGCACTTTAGTGGCAAGTAGCTACAGAGGTCAAAATCAGTCGACTGCCTGTTTTGACTGTTGACCCAGGACGATCAGAGCATACTGATCGAAACGTCGAGTTGTACCACCAGTTCTTTTCAGAACTAATTACTACTCAATTGAGCATTTCACATGGTGTCACCGCAATTACTCTTACTGACCCAAATGTGCAAACAGGGGCATTTCCGACTGGTTTTGACCGCCTTGAACAATACCAGACAATGCTTTTACCAATCAAAAATGGTCGATTCATTTTGACCTGTAAATGTACTTACTACACGTAAGGTTTGACAGTGTTTGACTTTTAAGTGCACTAGATATACCTTGGCAAGTATATCAACATTTTGACCATTGTATATTGTAGTAGGAGGGTTAATAAATAAAGTATATTTTATGTTCAAGTACACATGTACAATTGTACATGTGTATGTAATAAGTAAGGATATGCATTTTCGGTTATTTCGGGAACCGGATACCCGAAACTGGAAATCTTTGGATACCCGGTTACCTGTGAGAAATTTTTGTAAAAACACATCCATGTAAATACACCTGAATGTATAAAATAACCAATATGTACACAAGTTTCTCTTGTTTTATTAGAGTCACAATAAATGTGGACTTACTGTAATAATTTCCCGCCTCTATATTAAAAACAACTCGTAGCATCCACATTCCCCACACACAAAAAAAAGTTTTTAAAAAAATTATAAAAAATTAAAATATTTAAAAAAAATCAAAAAAAAATTAGAGAATTAAAAAAATAAATTAAAAAAAAAATAAAAAATTTAAAAAAAAACTAAAAAAATCCATTTGTGTGGCTTAAATGTTCAGTCAAAATTGTCAAAAGTCGTTTACGAGTAATTGGAACCGAAAAAATATAAACTGGTAATGACAGTTTCGGTCGGGTATCCGGGTACCCGGCACAGTCTTGTAATAAGAAAAAGAGAGCTTTACATTATTTGATTTACAAATCATTCACATTTATTCTCAAATGAAAACTGAACTTTCAGAGTTTTCTTTTCAGAACTTTTTTTCAAGAAGGGAGATGTCCGAGTCTCAAACACTATTCACAGTTTGAGACTTCATCTCGTCACCACCTTTAGGCCAAAAAGAAAAAAGTCTCTGGTTTCTGGTCTCCGAACACATCGCCTCAGACCCACTCATGGGCATTTTTAATTTTCTTTTTTTTCTTCTATGAAACAATGTCCAATTGCAGACAAAATTGCTGGACCGATTAGAATTCTGTCGGGCTATGTTTTAAAAACTTTTTCACTTAGGGTATGAACATTTGCACGATTTGGGAGGCCTCTCTAAGCCACCATACTTATGAGAAATTTGTTCCCCGCGTATACGTATATCACGTATTTCCCTGTTGGCAGAAAAAAAAATTCCAAGAAAAAAAAACGTGTCACTACACCGATTTTGAAGCCGACCGATGACAAGAAACCAGAGACTTTATTTTAGCTTTAAGACCAATGTACAGATTTTCATACATGTACATATATACTGAGCAAAAATATAAACGCCCCATGTAAATTATTTATGTAACATGTAATGGGCGACCCTAAATGATTGCCAGACGCCACTATCGTGTTCTAACGGACAGTAATCTGTAGCATATTGAACAACAAAATGAATTTTGTATGATTTTGCAACCCCTAAGGCTAATAAAAGTTTCAAAGTGCCACATGGGGCGTTTATAATTTTGTTCAGTGTATAAACCATTTTACACAGTACTCGGTAATCTTCAAAGCCTAATTTGCATATTGATCACATGGCCAGCTTCTGAAATGTTTGTCATTGGTAGTCAAAATAGTTATTTTCTCTCATATTTTGTTTGTTGTGAAATTAATGTTTATAAATAAGTAACGTTTTTGCTCGTTTCTTGCATTTTAAAAGAAAAGCTGTTCAAGTCATTACTTTTGTAAATTTATAGTTTCTTTCTTTAGGCCAACAAAAAAGTCTGGTTTCTGGTCTCCACACACGTCGCCATTTTCAGTTTTATTTTTTATTTTTTTGCAGCCAAAATTGCTGTGCTGTGTTTTAAACAACTTTTTTTTACATAGGGCTATGAACGTTTGCCCGATTTGTGAGGCCTCTCTTAGCCACATAGAAATTTGGTCTGGTTCTAATAACCATGTATACATGTATCACTTATTTCACTGGTTGGCCAAAAAAAAAAAAAAAAAGCGTCTCACCACACTGATTTTGAAGCCAACCTATGACCAGAAACCGGAGACTTTATTTGGGGGCCTTATGTACAGTACCATCTGAAGGTAGTGAAAAGTGGGTGAATTGTTTTACAGGAAGATTTGTGGCTTTTTATTTTGTAAATGCTCTGAAAAACAAGAACAATTCCCCTTTGTGCATGACTGTGAAAATGCTTAGAATTATATGCTTAGAATTATATGCTTAGAATTATATGCTTAGAATTTTTAGAGGTTTCTATATTAACAAATTTTCCTTTAGAATCTGGCTTAACCCTCCTACTGTTTGACCATTTGAAACCATTCAAAATTTCCACTTACCAAAATGGCCATTGGTTTTGTACACACATGGTGATACCATTTGAAAAGTGTTGGTAGCAAGCTTTACTACCATTCAAATCCATTCAAAAGGTTTTTGAATGGTGGATACACTACACCTTGGTGTGTTTCCATAGCCGAATGGTTTCAAATGGTGAATGTACTACACAGTGGCTTATAAATCATTCAAATGGTTTTGAATGGTGGATACACTACACCTTGGTGTGTTTCCATAGCCGAATGGTTTCAAATGGTGAATGGCTTATAAATCATTCAAATGGTTTTGAATGGTGGATACACTACACCTTGGTGTGTTTCACAAAACGAATGATTTCAAACGGTGCATCAACTTGTCTGAAAAAGGCACCAGAAGTAGGAGGGTTAATATCTATATTGTGTGTATATATTTGGAAATTTTCTCTCATAATTTGTTTGCTGTGAAAATAATGATGATCATTACTGTTTCTGCTTATCTCTTATTTCTTTAAAATTTTAATTATTAATTTCCTTGAGTTTTACAGAAAATATTCATTGTGTGGTCTTTACAGCCCCAGATACACCACTGGTATATTCCAAAGAAAGAAACAAAAAATTATCACAAATTTACATGTAACTTACTTTGTATATCAAACATCCCTTGAAATATTTCTGTGTGAGGTGTTATCATTTTAGAAAATTAACCCTCCTACTTCAGCTGCACCGTCAGTGGCACGTAGCTACAGAGGTCAAAATCAGTCAACTGCATGGTTTGACTGTTGACCCAAATGTGCACACAAGGACATTTTTGAGTGGTTTTTACTGACAATGCTTTTACCAGTCAAAAACGGTTGACTCATTTTGACCTGTAAATGTACTTACTACACGTAAGGTTTGACAGTGTTAGACTTTTTAAGTGCACTAAATATACCTTGGCAAGTTTATAAAAAAAAAAGCACTAACACATTGTAACCAGTTCGCGTCGGGAATAAAAAAGTTTTTCTGGGCCCCTGTGGCGGGTTTCTTTTTCCCACACACACGTTAATGGAAGCTTCCACAGCGGGTGGCCGGCACTTCCAAGCATGTCACCGTACACGCATGGCTGAACCGAGCATGCATACAAATATTCCGGAGTTTCCTATGGCGTGTTTAGACGCTCTCCGATCCGTGGTGCAAAAAAAAAATTGCGTGTATACACGGCCTCCGACGAGAACTGGTTAACAGACTTCCCCTGAAATCCTCTAAAGAATTCCTAAGATTCCTGGAACACAATGAATTATCAAGTGTCATATAATCCAGAGCTGCCAACTCTTCCGGATTCTGCGGAAGACTTCGCGTATTTGACGGTAATTGTGGGCGCTTTGATTATTCACATTATAATTCCTTCTTTACAAATCCCCCACATCTGGTTGTTTATCTTTGTTTCAGCGCCTTGAGTACCTTATAGGTAGATACGTGCGCTATATAAGACTTCGTTATTATTTATTATTATTATTATTATAATTTACTTACTTAAAATATATGCAAGGAGGCCTCTCCTTTTGGTGCCAAAAGGAGAGGCCTCCTTGCATATATTTTAAGTAAGTAAATTACCGTCAAATACGCGAAGTCTTCCGCAGAATCCAGAAGAGTTGGCAGCTCTGTATAATCCTATTAGCCAAACAAAGAGATCACTTAACTCTGGAGTTAATCCCCATAATCTAAGTGGGCCTGGTGGATACACAAAGAAACAGCAACCACAACTTAACTAATCCTATAATCTTTTAACAATAGCTATCACTGGACAACTGGACTCTTCCATCACAGTGTTCAGACCTGCCAAAAACATGGGATAAAATGGATGTTGGGGGAAGATGTCCTCCCTTTCATCCTTGAATTTTTGTGATTTTATAATAATACGCCTTATTGGAAAGACAAAAATAAACCTAGTAACGACTCTCAATGGTACGCATGTGCGTTCAGTGTGTCTTTGTCTCGTTGTACATGTACCTGTCTAGTAGTAATTAGTTCTGAAAATAACTGGGAGGTACACCTCGACGTTTCGATCAGTGTGCTCTGATCGTCCTCAGGAGAATGGTGTCACCGCAATTAGTCTTGCTTATCCTCCTCACGATGCAAAGCTGCAAGTTTTACCTGTATGCAGAGCTGCCAACCCCAGCAGACAAAAAAAAATCGTATTCACAATCCCCCAAAATACTATTTTTAACACAAAAATCGTATTATTAATAAAAACAATGCCGATGTTGATGAAAAACAAAAAACCCTTGCACCTCGCACGACAAAAATCACCTCACGGAGGTCGCCATGTTGATCACATACGCTGCATGCACACACACTCACGTACTTGACACGTGGTGCACACATGCGAGCGATAACGTACACTCAGCACACATGCAGGCCTAGCCTCGAAATTGCCGTCGGTCTGTGCCATTGCTGCAATGCCCCCAAAAATCACCGTGACATTTCACGGCAATAAATTGCCGTGCCCTTCATTATATCTTGCATAACAAATGCCAACATTAGATGAGAACAAAAACGATCTTTTTGCTGTTGTTATAAATGCAAACAAACGTTAAAAAGCTATTCCAGTTGACGTAAAAAAGACGGCAAAATTGGCTTACCGCTGGTGCCCATAAAACCAAAACGTGTAGTAAACACGTGTATCAACCCAAGCAGTACTGGGAAACCCACATTAAAATCGCTTGCGTGATGGTAATTAGGTTCGAAGGCAGCCAGCCAATAGGAAAATTTGTTACGCGGCATACACCCGTACTACATTTAATTTGTTTATTGGCTGAATTCCCACATAATGTCGGAATTCAGCCAATAGGAAAATTCGTTAGGCTGCCAAGTAGGAATTCAGCCAGTACTTTGTTTCATCAACAGTGGGTGCGATCGGTAACGACTACAAGAAACTTAACTCGCGCCTTTCTCCGGCTTTTGGAGCTTAATTGTTTTCTCCTGCAGAAAAATACCATAAGGTTTGTGCGCGCGGACGGAAAGAAGTAGTAACCAGGCAATATAATTTTTTAGTTGGTATTTTTTTTTAAGAAATCGTATTTTTGACATGTATATCGTAGTGTCGTATTTTAATCGTTTTATCGTACGAAATACGACAAAAATCGTACTGGTTGGCAGCTCTGTGTATGGTGAAGAAATCCCGGCCGTTAAAACTTATCTGAAAATGATGCACTTACCTGTCTGACGTCGTCTCCTACTTTGAAGATACACGCCTCCCAGCTGAGGGGTCTGCTGGCTCCACCTTCCTCGTCCCGCTGGTCCCCTCCTCGGAGACTGATACTCTCCAGCTCATTCACGCCACACTTCTTGACTTTGAACTTCGCAAGGAATGGTGCTTTGGCAGCACTGATGAGGGACAGACACAAATGAAAAAGATACAGAATTAGCCGATTGGAAACTGCTTACCAACTTGACCCTAACCTTCCCAAATCCTCCAAAATCCTCTTTGCTAAAGTGAAGGAAAATTAACCATTCATTGCAGTGAGCGATGCATATGGGGTCATGGTCGAGCGGTTTAGTGCATCGCCAGTTTGTGTTCTGATGGCCGAGTCATCAGAATGTGAGGTTCAAATCCTGACCGCGACCAGGGTGCTTGTGTCCTTGAGCAAGACACTTTACCATAATTGCTTCTCTCACCCAGGGGTAGCGGGTACCTGTGAGGGCAGAGTTGGTTGTTGTGTTTGATTAGCCCTATATGCGCTGAAATGGCAGCAATTGAGCTGTATACTCCCCAGGGAGCTGAGATGGTTTCAGGAATGATTTATGAGCCTGATGAGCAGGGGTAATAATGTAATGCGCCTTGGGTACCAGTTTGGTGGATACGTGCGCTATATAAGTCCACATTATTATTATTATTATTATTATTATTATTATTATTATTATTGTTATTATTATTATTATTATTATTATTGTTATTATTATTATTATTATTATTATTATTATTATTATTGTTATTATTATTATTATTATTATTATTATTATTATTATTATTATCTCTTTTTAGACTCACCTTTGCATAGGTGTGCCCGATTTATAGTCAATCTCCATGACGATGGCATCTGGGCTGCTCGGCAGATAACATCCCGGTTGTAGCTGGATTGTACTTAGCGCCTTCAGACAAGCATTCTTACGTTCCTGCCCTTTAGCAAACGGTCTGGTGGCAAAAATCAAGCAGAAACATGCTTAAATTAACAGCAAATCTTACTCGCAAAACAGGAGTGATGACCGTTTGAAGGAAACATCAGTGGGTCAGGATGGCGCAGTTATACCACTGTGGAACCAGGGGCAAACTTTTAACAGAATTACTGCATTATAATCTAAATCTTACTTGATGTGAAGTTGGTGATGATACCAAACATTCTGAGAAATTAATCCGACTTGTAAGAGACTTGTAACAAAATCCTGAAGTCGGAAAAAACCATGAGGTGTCGTGGCCGAGCGGTCTAGCTTACCGGATTCAAGTTCTGGTGTTAGCAACAGAATGTGGGTTCGAATCACGGCCGTGACACTTGTGTCCTTGAGCAAGACACTTAATCATAATTGCTTCTCTCCACCCAGGGGTTAAATGGGTACCTGTGAAGGCAGAGTTGGTTTGCTCTATATGCGCTAGAAATGGCAGCAATTGAGCTGTATACTCCCCAGGGAGCTGAGATGGTTTCAGGAATGATTTATGAGCCTTATGAGCCTTATGAGCAGGGATAATAATATAATGTGCCTTGAGCACCACTTAGTTGGTGGATACGTGCGCTATATAAATCCACACATTATTATTATTATTATTATGAGAAATCACACTGGCCTGATTATAACTCACCTGATTTCACCCGAGATGGCAGTAATCTTTCCAAAGAAGTCAAATTCTCTCTCGTAGAATGCCTTTGCTGGGCCGGAAAGATTGCTGAAAATGCTTTCCATAATCCCCTCGAGTTGGTCCGCTATTTCATCTGCCGGGTACCAAAAAAAACAACAGAGAATTACCATCGGAAAGCTCTCTTTCTTCTCAATCTAGTGATACCAGTATCTGAAATTTGAACGTTTGTGACTTTTTACCTATTTCGTGGTTCCAGGTCACACAAAATAGACCTGGAAGCATGGATATCCGTTAACCAGTTCGCGGAGGAGGCCGTGTATACACGCAATTATTTTTGCACCGCGGATCAGAGAACGTCTAAACACGCCACAGGAAACTCCGGAATATTTGTGTGCATGCTTGGTTGAGCCACACGTGTACGGTGACATGCTCGGAAGACGTGGACACGCGCTGTGGGAAAAAGAAACCCGCACAGGGGCCCAGAAAAACTTTTTTATTCCCGATGCTAACTGGTGAAGGCCCCCCCCCCCCCCCCCCAAAAAAAAGAAGTCTCCGGTCTCTGGTCATCAGTCGGCTTCAAAAATCGATGCGGTGACCAACAGAGAAATATGTGATACATTGTATATGTGGGGACCAAATTTCCCATACACCAAGTATGGTGGCTAAGAGAGGTATCACAAATCGGGCAAACGTTCATACCCCTATGTGAAAAAGTCGTTTAAAGCACAGCATGGCAGAATTCCAATCGATCCAGTGATTTTGGCTGCAATTTAAAAATGCTGAAGTATAGGTCTGAGGCAATGTAAACCCTAATAGACCCTAAATAAAATATCCGTGAATAGACCCTTTTAATGTGGAACCTGCAATCACTGACAGAACACATGTAAACTTCAGAAAATGAGGGCAGTGAAACACAATCTATATGATCACGTTGCAATCACCATGTATACAATGCACCGTATACAACGCACCGTATACAACGCACCGTATACAACGCACCGTATACAACGCACCGTATACAACACACACACGGACCCACACGCACTGTTACCAAAATGGCGGAGCAATGGGCTAGTCTTAGTTCAAGACGTTTCTCATTATCTCGCTTTCACAACAACGTGATCATCTTAGTGAGCGAACGCCCTCTATCGGTGAAATGTTCAAGTGCATTATGCGATGGCATAAATAAAGAAAAGGTAAGAAAGTCTTGATAACCAAGACTAACTTAGCGCGCTCTGTAATGGCGATTTTTTCCCCCCGGGCCGGATGAAAGATGGAGTGCCGGTTTTCTTTGGGAAAATTGGCAACCCTGATTGCAGGCTGTGTTTCTTACCATCTCGGTTCTTGCTGTCCTCGTCTGTGAAGATGTTCGTTTTCATGTTCCAGATGAGTTGATGGGCCAACAGTTGGGACTTTTGGGCCAGGATTAAAATCAGCTCTGTGACGTACCCAAACTGAAAAATAATGCGTGAGACTTTATAGAATATCAAACACCCTTGTCTACATGGTAGGTTGATAGCCTCTTTGGCCCCCGCCTGTGGACCTGCCCTTGTGTTGTTGTGTATTGATCTGATCTAAGAAAAGCTTAGAGGTCAAACTGAAAGGTAATAGCTGGCGTTTGACACTGATGAAGCCCCCTCTGAGTGAACTCACCGTGTCGTATCGGATGGCCTGCACGAGCTGAGGGACGTAGAACAGCAGGGACTCGGGCGGGTAGAACTGCAACACCCTGGTGGCATACTGGGCCGTGATTGGATGCGGCGCATACTGGTTGGAGAAGTAGGCCAGAGCAAAGACTGGCGCCACCGGTGCCCAGCACAGGGCGTAACTCAACTACAACAAAGTGGCAGAAATCACAAACAAACTGTTTTAGGAAAATGTTACTCACGGATAATAGAAATTCACATTTGTACTGACAAAGTTTTATCAGAATATGTCCTACAGCGTGTATCGATTGGTAATTCAAAAATAATAAAATTTTTGAATTAGATTATGAAACTTATTTGTTTGAGATGAATAAAAATACAAATTAACTTGAGTGAGAAATTTTTCGACCTCCGGATTAAAGGGACAGTATTGTCATGATCAGAGCAGACTTTCAACATCAGGGAATGAGTGTCCTAGTTTAAAGATGAACACAGTTACTGCAAATTACTGGCTCATTTATGCAGCAGCAAAGGTAATATGACCTTATCATGTGAGATATTATTATTATTATTATTATTTTCAGTTACCAAGTTTGATAAACTAAAACTAGCACTCCAATTCCATGCCCTGTTGATTGTGATGATATTGTCCCTTTAACCCTAACCACCCCATATCCTCCAAAATCCTCCAAGGAGCACTTTTTTGGAAAAAAAATCAGAACTGTTGGAAACTGGTACTTTCACCTCTTCAATTGGGGCAAAATTAGTACATGGCAAGAAGTACAGGCCATAAGTGCTGAATATGAAAGATCAACGAAAATGCATGGTGCATTTTGAAGATAAGGACGTGTTTCCAAAAGTGCGCTGCAGGATTTTTGAGGATTCAGGAAGGTTCCTAGCCAGAATACCTAGGTGGTTAGAGTTAAGGCTTCACTTCTCTCTCAAGTAAAATTTTCTTTGCCCTCTCAAAACAATGTCTTTATGTAATAATAATAATAATAATAATAATAATAATGTGTGGACTTATATAGCGCACGTATCCACCAACTGAGTGGTGCTCAAGGCGCATTATATTATTACCCCTGCTCATAAGGTTCATAAGGCTCATAAATCTTTCCTGACTAACCATCTCAGCTCCCTGGGGAGTATACAGCTCAATTGCTGCCATTACAGCGCATATAGGGCTAATCAACCAACTCTGCCCTCACAGGTACCCATTTAACCCCTGGGTGGAGAGAAGCAATTATGGTTAAGTGTCTTGCTCAAGGACACAAGTGTCACGGCCGGGTTTCGAACCTACATTCTGCTACTAACACCAGAACTTGAGTCCGGTAAGCTAGACCGCTCGGCCACGACACTCCACCTAGACAATTGTGATTTATTTATGATTTAAAAGTTGTATCCTCTCCTAGTAATCCCCAGACTGTCGCTACAGCTAAATTGTTCTCTTTGCAGAAAAATAATTTGAGTACCTCGGGGACGTCGGATTCCACACTGTGCTCCGTAACGAGGAAGTGGATTGCATAGGGCTGATCGCAGATAGCCGTTGGGTCCAGTCTGACTAGTCTGGTCACCTCTCTGACCAGGGCTTCTGAATTCTTAAACCTATGGGAAATACAACAAAGAAGTCCAATCACGTAAAACTTGTAGCTTTGCATGGTGAGGAGGATAACTAAGACTAATTGCGGTGACACCATGTGAAATTCTCAATTGAGTAGTAATTAGTTCTGAAAAGAACTGGAGGTACAACTCGACGTTTCGATCAGTGTGCTCTGATCATCCTCAGGAGAATGTCACTCCATCCTCCATCTTGGTCTAGTCTCTCGAGGACATGATTATGATTCACTATGAAGTGGGTTTACATATTGCAGGCACCAGGCTATTTCTGGAATCGAGTTTAAGGCCATGTCTGAAATAACGGCTATGGCTATGGTTAGATCACTGTTTTTTCCTAAACTTCAGCATTGCCACTGTAGCCAATAGCCATAGCCATAACCAGAAATGCTATGGCTATGGCTAGATCAATATTTTCCCTATCAGCATTGCCACTGTAGCCAATAGCCATAGGCATAGCCATAGCCAAATATGCTGCGGCTATGGCTAGATCACTGTTTCTTCCTGTAATTCAGCATTGCCACTGTAGCCAATAGCCATAGCTGTAGCCAAATATGCTGCGGCTAGGGCTAGATCACTGTTTCTTCCTATACTTCAGCATTGCCGCTGCAGCCAATAGCCATAGCCATAGCCATAACCAGAAACGCTATGGCTATGGCTGTGGCTATAGATCACTGTTTCTTCCTATACTTAGCCGTAGCTTCAAGGTTCAAGATTCATTTATTTCCACAGTATCAGAATTTATCAATAACAATAAAAGTATTACAACTATAGACACAATAGGAAGTAAAAGTGAGCACAAGATATGGGTGATACTGCAGAGGGACCCATTGAGAAGCAGAGCTTGTAAACATGGGTCCCTTAGCATACATGTGCATTGAGTATTACAAGTATAGACACAATAGGAAGTAATGAGCACAAGATATGGGTGATACTGCAGAGGGACCCATTGAGAAGCAGAGCTTGTAAACATGGACCCCTTAGCATACATGTGCATTGAGTATTCCAAGTATAGACACAATAGGAAGTCAAAGTGAGCACAAGATATGGGTGATACTGCAGAGGGACCCATTGAGAAGCAGAGATTGTAAACATGGGTCCCTTAGCATACATGTGCATTGAGTATTACAAGTATAGACACAATAGGAAGTAATGAGCACAAGATATGGGTGATACTGCAGAGGGACCCATTGAGAAGCAGAGCTTGTAAACATGGACCCCTTAGCATACATGTGCATTGAGTATTACAAGTATAGACACAATAGGAAGTAATGAGCACAAGATATGGGTGATACTGCAGAGGGACCCATTGAGAAGCAGAGCTTGTAAACATGGGTCCCTTAGCATACATGTGCATTGAGTATTCCAAGTATAGACACAATAGGAAGTCAAAGTGAGCACAAGATATGGGTGATACTGCAGAGGGACCCATTGAGAAGCAGAGATTGTAAACATGGGTCCCTTAGCATACATGTGCATTGAGTATTACAAGTATAGACACAATAGGAAGTAATGAGCACAAGATATGGGTGATACTGCAGAGGGACCCATTGAGAAGCAGAGCTTGTAAACATGGACCCCTTAGCATACATGTGCATTGAGTATTCCAAGTATAGACACAATAGGAAGTAAAAGTGAGCACAAGATATGGGTGATACTGCAGAGAGGGACCCATTGAGAAGCAGAGATTGTAAACATGGGTCCCTTAGCATACATGTGCATTGAGTATTACAAGTATAGACACAATAGGAAGTAATGAGCACAAGATATGGGTGATACTGCAGAGGGACCCATTGAGAAGCAGAGCTTGTAAACATGGGTCCCTTAGCATACATGTGCATTGAGTATTCCAAGTATAGACACAATAGGAAGTAATGAGCACAAGATATGGGTGATACTGCAGAGGGACCCATTGAGAAGCAGAGATTGTAAACATGGGTCCCTTAGCATACATGTGCATTGAGTATTACAAGTATAGACACAATAGGAAGTAATGAGCACAAGATATGGGTGATACTGCAGAGGGACCCATTGAGAAGCAGAGCTTGTAAACATGGGTCCCTTAGCATACATGTGCATTGAGTATTCCAAGTATAGACACAATAGGAAGTCAAAGTGAGCACAAGATATGGGTGATACTGCAGAGGGACCCATTGAGAAGCAGAGCTTGTAAACATGGGTCCCTTAGCATACATGTGCATTGAGTATTCCAAGTATAGACACAATAGGAAGTAATGAGCACAAGATATGGGTGATACTGCAGAGGGACCCATTGAGAAGCAGAGATTGTAAACATGGGTCCCTTAGCATACATGTGCATTGAGTATTCCAAGTATAGACACAATAGGAAGTAATGAGCACAAGATATGGGTGATACTGCAGAGGGACCCATTGAGAAGCAGAGCTTGTAAACATGGGTCCCTTAGCATACATGTGCATTGAGTATTCCAAGTATAGACACAATAGGAAGTCAAAGTGAGCACAAGATATGGGTGATACTGCAGAGGGACCCATTGAGAAGCAGAGCTTGTAAACATGGGTCCCTTAGCATACATGTGCATTGAGTATTCCAAGTATAGACACAATAGGAAGTAATGAGCACAAGATATGGGTGATACTGCAGAGGGACCCATTGAGAAGCAGAGATTGTAAACATGGGTCCCTTAGCATACATGTGCATTGAGTATTCCAAGTATAGACACAATAGGAAGTAATGAGCACAAGATATGGGTGATACTGCAGAGGGACCCATTGAGAAGCAGAGATTGTAAACATGGGTCCCTTAGCATACATGTGCATTGAGTATTACAAGTATAGACACAATAGGAAGTAATGAGCACAAGATATGGGTGATACTGCAGAGGGACCCATTGAGAAGCAGAGCTTGTAAACATGGGTCCCTTAGCATACATGTGCATTGAGTATTCCAAGTATAGACACAATAGGAAGTCAAAGTGAGCACAAGATATGGGTGATACTGCAGAGGGACCCATTGAGAAGCAGAGCTTATAAACATGGGTCCCTTAGCATACATGTGCATTGAGTATTACAAGTATAGACACAATAGGAAGTCAAAGTGAGCACAAGATATGGGTGATACTGCAGAGGGACCCATTGAGAAGCAGAGCTTATAAACATGGGTCCCTTAGCATACATGTGCATTGAGTATTACAAGTATAGACACAATAGGAAGTCAAAGTGAGCACAAGATATGGGTGATACTGCAGAGAGGGACCCATTGAGAAGCAGAGCTTGTAAACATGGGCCCCTTTATAGCATACATGTACATTGAGTATTACAAGTATAGACACGTAAAACTTGTAGCTTTCCATGGTGAGGATAATAAGTATAGACACAATAGGAAGTCAAAGTGAGCACAAGATATGGGTGATACTGCAGAGGGACCCATTGAGAAGCAGAGCTTATAAACATGGGTCCCTTAGCATACATGTGCATTGAGTATTACAAGTATAGACACAATAGGAAGTCAAAGTGAGCACAAGATATGGGTGATACTGCAGAGAGGGACCCATTGAGAAGCAGAGCTTGTAAACATGGGCCCCTTTATAGCATACATGTACATTGAGTATTACAAGTATAGACACGTAAAACTTGTAGCTTTCCATGGTGAGGATGATAAGTATAGACACAATAGGAAGTCAAAGTGAGCACAAGATATGGGTGATACTGCAGAGGAACCCATTGAGAAGCAGAGCTTGTAAACATGGGTCCCTTAGCATACATGTGCATTGAGTATTACAAGTATAGACACAATTGGAAGTCAAAGTGAGCACAAGATATGGGTGATACTGCAGAGGGACCCATTGAGAAGCAGAGCTTGTAAACATGGGCCCCTTAGCATACATGTGCATTGAGCCAGAAATAAGAAATAAGAATGTCCATTGTACCACGGGCCCACTACACGATGAGGTTCCATCAGGGCTTCAATTTATAGGGATAATTAATATAGGGCTTTTTTTACTAAAATATATGGTCAATATAGGGCTTCACAAGAAAATTATAGGAAAAATATAAGAATTTTAAATACAACAGCTGCACAACAACAGTGCTCATTCGATTTTTAACACCATTTTCCGTATGGGAAATCAAAAAAATATAGGAAATATAGGGACACGTGAAGCCCTGCCACTTGAAGCCCTATATTTATCCATATAAATTGAAGCCTGTTCCATGGACATACATGTACCAATATACATGTACATGTAATAGGCTCAATGCACATGCTACATATGAAAAAATAGTTAACAATACCAGACAATGCTACCAGTCAAAAACGGTTGACTTAGTAAATGTACTTTACTACATATAAGGTTTGACAGTGTTTGACTTTTAAGTGCACCAGATATGACATAAAACACAATAAAGGGGGCCACTTTGCATCCGTCACGTTAGCAGTTTTTCCAATGGTTGGTATTTATTTTTAAGTACCTGAAACCGACCAAAAAGTGTTTCAACATGTGAATGGACATGCAGGCTTATACTACAACTAATTTGAGTTGATTTATTTATTTTATTTTTTTTAAATTTATTTTTTTACCCTCAAATTTCCATAAAAATTGGACAGAAAAAGTTACCTCACCTTTCCGTCCATTTGTTGATGGAAATTTTAGGGTAATTAAAAAAATAATAGTAATAATCAACTCAAATTATCTTTATGATAAGCATGCATGTCTATTCAAATGTTGAAATTCTTTTTTGGTGGTTTCAGATATTAAAAAATAAATTACAACCATTAGAAAAACGGCTAACGTGATGGTATTGAAAGTATTTGCTATTATTGTTTATATGTATATAACAAGTATATCAACATTTTGACTGATTTTCACCCTTGTAGTCATAGGAGGGTTAAAGGGAGAACTAGTGAAAATGCATTTAGACTTTGTCATATTCATAATACAATGAAAGTGGAATTTTTGTCTTGTTACCTGTTTGGCAGGCAGCAGGCAAGATTGGGCGACAGCTCCCAGGCCAGTCGCACAAACTCCCGCCAGTTGCGTTCGTTGATCTGCTGCCCGCGCCAGCCGGCCAGTATCTCCTCTGATGGGATCTTTTGTTCCTGGGAGTCCATGGGGTTGTACCATGTACAGAGCCTCTCGATCTCATTGGACTGGAGAAAATGAAGAAGGGGGGCGGAGTAATATCAACATGTTTTGGTTTCTTAAACTGATGTATTTAGGCCAAAAATAAAGCCTCCTATTAAGAGAGCGCCCTTTATTGTTGATTTTTGTTTTTACAACACTGTATGCACACTGTATGCGCACTGTATGCGCACTGTATGCGCACTGTATGCGCACTGTATGCGCACTGTATGCGCACTGTACTGCACGCGCACTGCACGCGCACTGCACGCTCACTGCACGCACACTGCATGCACACTGCATGCACACTGTACGCCAAGCATTTTCTTTTTTTTCCTTCTGAATTTTGATTTTGCGGTGGTTTTTCTTCAAAATCTGACCTTTTTGGACGGTGGGTCCATAATCCAAGTTATTAAAATAAAAGTCTTTAAAGGGGCAATACCGTCGTCACGATCACAGTGGACTTTCAACAGGGCATGGAATCGATGTCCTAGTTTAAGATAAACACAGTGACTGCAAATTACTGGCTCATTTATGCAGTAGAAACGGTAATATGACATTATCATGTGGGAAATTATTTTCAGTCACTGAGTTAATCTAAAACAAGCACTCCGATTCCATGCCCTGTTGATCATGACGATACGCTGACGAAACTCACCAGCAATGATAAAATGAGGTGTCGCCTCCTCATGTACGCCTTGGTGTACTTCAGGCTGATGTCCCCGCCCTTCCTCGCCGCGGACGATCTCTTTGAGATGACGGACATGTTACTCCCCAGGGGCGTTGTGTTCATCCAGCCTTGGAGCTGTAAGCTCTGTCGACCACTGGCCATATCCGTACTGGTACGGATGTCTGTCGGGATTGCACCGAGGGTACCAGAATCGGGGGAATCTGCAAATTAACGGGATGAAAAAATAAACAAGGGCTTTTTAAATTCATTATTATTTATAAAAGCAAATTTGATTCTACTGGGATGCCAGGAACTCTCTGATCCAGAGCCGGAAAAAAAAAGTGCTTACTAGTGCAGACATCTAGTAAGCAGGAGGTCGTGGGTTCGAATTCCACCTGAGTCGCCTGTGAAGTTTTTCACAGACACTCAGAAAGCTATACACACGTCTGTGTAGGGCAAAAATTAAATCAATTGTTTATCACTTGACGCAATAATTTCACCAAACTATATGTATATACTCGTGAACAGAAGGAAATATACAAAAAACCTCTACAAATCATTTGTAAAAATTGCCCAGTTTACCTTGTGACAAAATGCTGGGTACTTTGAGGTATTTCTTCTCAGCCAGAACCAGGTGCCAGAACTTGAGTAAGGTTGTGACAACTTCTTTAAGTTCCACCAGGGACTGGTTGGGACACATCGGAAGCATGCTAGAGAAAACTGAAAAAGAATTGTCATCCCCTACACCCCCATCGTTATAAGGGAGGAGGGCCAAAGTCATGGTCGAGGCTACCTGGCCTCCTAATTGTCTTTTGTGAGTCCTAATCCTGTAACAATACAGTACCTGCCAATCAACCTAACCTGGGCTTCTGGAGGGCCTAGCCCAGGCAAGCAGAGCTCATTATATAGGCCAGTAGTCAGGGGAAAAGCCTAGGCCTGGCCGGGCTTCTCAAAGGCTTGGCTGTACCGGCCCTTGTCCCTAAACTAAAAGGCTGGATTGCATACATACATCGTCATGTACCCGGAAGAAGGACGTTACGAAAGTGTGACTGGCAAAAGGTCGTAAGCAATTAACCCTCCTAATACTACAAGGGTCAAAATCAGTCAAAATGTTGATATAATTGCCAAGGTATAGCCAGTGCACTTAAAAAGTCGAACACTGTCAAACTTTACTTGTAGTAAGCGCATTTACAGGTCAAAATGAGTCGACCGTTTTTGACTGGTAAAAGCATTGTCTGGTATTGTTCAGGGTGGTCTAAATGACAGTAAAAACCAGTCAAAAATGCCCCTGTGTGCACATTTGGGTCAACAATCAAAACAGGCAGTCCCACTAAAGTGCAGCAATAGTAGGAGGGTTAATGTGCAAACTTGTGTTTCAAGAAAACAGTGTGGAAGTTTGGTCGTTTTTCTGCCATTTATAAGTCATTGTAGGAAAGTTAAATTCCGTATGGGAATGGAAAGACATGTCTTGGGAGTAATTCTAGCAACAAATATATAACAGTTATGCCCTACTTTTTTTTCAAAGAAGACGTTTTATTGCATTCTACCAAATACGAAATAAAGAGGGCTCACAAATCGGGCAAACGTTCATAACGCTATGTAAAAAAGTCGTTCAAAGCACAGCACGGCAGAATTCCAATCGATCCAGCAATTTTGGCTGCAATCATAGCAAAATTAAAAATGTAGACGTGCGGGTCTGAGGCGATGTGCGTGGAGACCAGAAACCGGAGACTTTTTTTTTGGCCTTGGGTCGTCTTATGAATTTTAATCAAAATGACGAAGATGAGGATTTGACATCATCCAAGTGACAATTTGTTTACTTCATTTAGCAACACACTGAAATTAAAAACAAGTCCGTCTGCCTTTTTTTTTTTACATCTGGTTAAAAAACAGAGGAGCCATACCTGAAATAGTCAAAGACAGCAGCATAAATCCGCTCCCTTAACACGTTCTTGGCGGTCCCGTTAGCCAGTGTGTCGCCCTGCAGCAGCGACAGACCAATCGAAAGCAGCCGAAAGCGTGGCCCGATGGCCGCAATGTGCTGACAGAGGGAGCCCACACGCATGGAGAGCGAGCGGTGGACCATGGTGGTGAAGATTTCCACGAGGCTGATGCGACTGTATTTGACACTCTCGAGACGTTGAGCAAGAAACTGTGGAAGGGGCAAACATTTGCAGTTATTAACGAGTGTGATCCATAGATCAGAGGTTTGATGTGACCAAAGTAAACAAAATCCTGAAAAATGGGTAGCGGGCCTGGGTCTCCCTTTGGTCTAGAGGACAAAGCCCCCTGAACCTCCTGGAAGTTTCATTTTGGAGGATTTACAGACTGTACACATCCCCACAAACAAGAAACTAGAGGTTTGGACACAATACAGGCTACTTCTTTCTTTCCATGGTGGCTACTTCTCTTTCAAGAACATTTTGCGGCAAAGGGAGATCTGTAAAATAAAATCCTGAAATCAGGACAAATCCTGAGAAATCAGAGGCCTGCTATATGGATATGTATCGCAATGTTTTGAAATTGATCTTACTGTGGTTGCCTACCAGTGCTGAAGAATGATGTAACGAAATTGTGACCAGCAAAAGGTCGGAAGCAATTGGAGTCAAGTGAGCATTGTGCGTACACTTAAAGAGGCAGTATTGTCACATTCAGAGCAGTTTTTTTTAACAGGGCATGGAATCGGTGTCCCAGTATAAGAAGAACACAGTGAATGAAATATGACCTTATCTAAGGGGGTGTTATTTTTAGTCACTGATTTAATCTAAAACTAACACTCTGATTCCATGCCCTGTTGATAGTGACGATATTGTCCCTTTAACCCTAACCACCCCATATCCTGCAAAATCCACCAAGGAGCACTTTTTGGGGAAAATTCTGCACTGTTGGAAACTGGTACTTTCACCTCTTCAAATGGGGCAAAAATTACTACCTTGCAAGAAGTACAGGCCATAAGTGCTGAATATGAAAGATCAACGAAAATGCATGGTGCATTTTGAAGATAACGGCATGTTTCCAAAAGTGCACTGATGGATTTTGGAGGATTCAGGAAGGTTCCTAGCCAGAATACCTAGGGGGTTGGGTTAATGCACATATGAAATGGTACTGCTGGAGATATTGCATGCGTACACATATCAACTTAGGGAGGAGGGCAAAAGTCATGGTACAGCCAAGCCTCTGAGAAGCCTGGCCAGGCTTGGGCTACCTGGCCTCCTAATCTGTCTTTTGTGAGTCCTAATCCTGTAACAATACAGTACCTGCCAATCAACATAAGCTGGGTTTCTGGAGGGCCTAGCCCAGGCAAGCAGAGCTCATTATATAGGCCAGTAGGCAGGGGATAAGCCTGGGCCTGGCCGGGCTTCTCAAAGGCTTGGCTGTACCATGACTTTGGCCCTTGTCCCTTACGGAAAAAAAGTGATACACAGTATCGTTTCTCTATCCATCAGCAGTGATCTAAAAACTTGCGCCCTCAACAGATCACGCACAGAGAGGACAGGCCCCCATTTACCTGAGTCCATATGTCATGGGGTGTGGTGTTTGGAGGGTTTGGGAGGGGGATGTCCTCTCCGCTAGCTGCAGCTAGAGGGCTCGGCTGATCTGGGTCGGGGGGAAAACATCCCCATCCGACGCTCCAGGGTCATCTGCCATGCTGCTGCCATCTCACGCATGAACTGGGGATTCAACAAAGATTCAAATCATGGCTCTAGCAGTGCTAGTGTTGCAGTAAGGGTCGCTGTCACAAAGGGTTCTCCCCAATAGCAATCACAAAAGTACACAAACCTACATAGGATTGAGATTGCCTGGGTACCATTGGGGAGTACCCTAGGTGACATTGACCCCTTCTGCCTTACAATGGTACCCAGGCAATCATAAAAGTACACAAACCTACATAGGATTGAGATTGCCTGGGTACCATTGGGGAGTACCCTAGGTGACATTGACCCCTTCTGCCTTACAATGGTACCCAGGCAATCATAAAAGTACACAAACCTACATAGGATTGAGATTGCCTGGGTACCATTCAAGAGTACCCTAGGTGACAATGACCCCTTCTGCCTTACAATGGTACCCAGGCAATCATAAAAGTACACAAACCTACATAGGATTGAGATTGCCTGGGTGCCATTCGAGAGTACCCTAGGTGACAATGACCCCTTCTGCCTTACAATGGTACCCAGGCAATCATTAAAGTACACAAACCTACACGGGATTGAGATTGCCTGGGTATCATTCAAAAAACCCTAGGTGACAATGACCCCTTCTGCCTTACAATGGTACCCAGGCAATCATAAAAGTACACAAACCTACATAGGATTGAGATTGCCTGGGTGCCATTCGAGAGTACCCTAGGTTACAATGACCCCTTCTGCCTTACAATTGTACCCAGGCAATCATAAAAGTACACAAACCTACATAGGATTGAGATTGCCTGGGTTCCATTCAAGAGTACCCTAGGTGACAATGACCCCTTCTGCCTTACAATGGTACCCAGGCAATCATAAATCATGTACACAAACCTACATAGGATTGAGATTGCCTGGGTGCCATTCGAGAGTACCCTAGGTGACAATGACCCCTTCAGCGTGACTAAGGCTTGTTGTGGATACATGCACGTATTTGGAGTACAATGCCATGGACTAGGTTACAGCGCAGGCTGGCACACTTCATATAGGTAATCCACTTCTGCTAACACTTGTTTTTAAATTACTCAGAAAAATTTACAATTTCAGAATATTTGTAGAGATACAATATTGCAAAATAAAATTCAAGGGACTTTTCTTTGAAGTTTCTGTTAAAATGTAAATACTAAATAGATAGATGCATGGCAAGCTTGCATACTTATGTAAGTAATTAGACTTACTAAGGCCAAAACAAAAATGTCTCCGCTCTGCTATCCTATCAAGAAAAAAGACAGGCTCCCAGTGTACCATTCAAGGAATTTCATTGGATAAGTTATGCTGAAGATCTGACATCACGCTTTGACGCTTACACGCTTGCTGCCAGCCAAAGTCAAAATTGAATCTCTCCAAAACTGAGTCTTTTGAGAGCATCGAAGCTTGACGTCAGATCTTCTGGCCATCCTTGGATTGGTCCATATAGGAGGCCTTAATGGCATGTTTTTTGTAACCCCAGCCTTCATTCCTTCTTGTCTACGGCCACGGTCTTCTGTTCCCTCTCGGCGACATCGATGATGGCCATGTTCTGGGAGGCGGTGATGAGATGGAGGAGGCTGATGGCAGTCTTGGCCAGGCAGAGAGAGGAGCAGACAGAATGAGGATCAGACGGAAGATGCTGACAGACACGATGGGAACTTGGGAGACCAAAAAAAAAACAGGTACAAAATTAGGGTGTGGCCAATCAAAAGCTATCAATCAAAATTCCACTATTAATCAATCATATTTGTTGAGTGGCCATGTGTGCACTGCACATATTATGTCATCACACCACATGCGATCGTTTGGTAATCACCAATATCTGACTGGTGCATACGCATGCCAGCTGTTACAATTAGCCGGCATGCAATGCAGCTTTGAGCCAAACAGTCAATGCAAGATTCTTTAGGGTCACATTGACTAACGCCATTATAAGTCGGTGTTTCATGATCGAATTCAAAATCACCCAATAATTAAGTTTTGAAAGATAACCTGAAACCGGCATTTAATAATGGGAATAATAGTTTTTGAAATTGATGACAAAGTTGCTGCTCTACGGAGCCCCTAAAGAGACATATGATGAAAACAAATTTACGTGCGAAGAAATAATTTGAGTTCTTTATTTCGTCTTTCGGCGCACAAAATAATTTATTTCGGCGCGAAATGATTTCGAGCGCGAAATAAACAACAAAGTTATTTCTTCGCATCAGTATTTTCATCTATATGTCCCAAACTCCATACTGCTCTGATATTTATATAATAACAATAATACAGTCAAGCAGTGGACTTTTCTGATGAGAAGGTGATCACCAAAATAACCATGTCGGAATTATGCCGGTGCATCGGTGACGTAGGTAAATAGTTCTTGCACACAGCGTTACACCGGATGCACTGCTTCTATTGAGACCTTGTGCATAAGTCTGTGGAATAAAATGTCATGAATGGCCCAAATCCATTGTTCTTGGAGTTCAATGCCGAGGACTAGGTTATTACATGACTGGCACACTTTGTGCAGATAATAGACGTCTGGTATTATTAAATAAGCATACTGTTAAAAAAAGTACATGTGGGTGACACTATGAATAACTTTACCCTGAAAATGCCCTGAAAATGCCCTGAAAATCTGTTCTACCGTGACATAAATAGTTCACGGCAATTTCACGACGACACAACACTGTGAAAATGCCATGAAATACTCTTGGGATTCCTTCGCCGTGAAAACGCTGTGAAAATGCCATGAACCTCTCGTGGCAGTTTTGGGGCAGTTCATTAACTCTCGAGAGCACTATGAATTTGCTGTGAAATCACAGTGAACATTATTGCCAATATCTGAGAGGAAGAGACACTGTGAAATTGCAGTGAAATTACAGTCAACTGTGGAATGTGGTTTTACAATTTGTTTGTTTGTAGAGGTCTATTTTTGGAGATACCCTTTTTAAAATATGCTCAGCGTAATTGTTATAAATGACTTACTCAGTGGTCCTTCTGTGAAGCATAGTACGTACAGCATGCTGTAGAAAAGCTCATTACCAGCACACATGGCGTACAGCACCGGCTACAAATCAACAACAAATCACACACCAAAACAAATTATAAAATGACCATTTCATCCAACACTCAGTGAAATTCATATCTACCCTCCTACAATCATGGCAATTTTTGAAACAACCGATTCAGGCCACTCCAAGCCATTAGCTGTTGCCAGTGGCCTCCTATACCCTTCTGTGCACTGTCACACCACTGAAATTGCAGGGTAAAGTGATCTCCCATTGATACATTACAGGCCGTACTAATATGTTCAAACATTTACAGTGGCCTTGGGTGGCACAGTACAGTTGATTCTGTCAGATTACTTAGAAACTCCCGGGACAGCATGTGTAGGAGGGTTTTAAAAGAGTAATATTGTCACGATCAGAGCAGACTTTCGACAGGGTATCGTAGTTTTAGATGACTGAAAATAATACCACACTGCATGAATATCATTAATTTTCAGCCACTGGCTTATTATTAGCCACAGTATATATGATCTTATTGCGCCCAGTTATCTAGGCCAGCTTCGCGAGGTATTATTGTCATTCATTGATTTCATCTAAAACCAGGACACTGCATCCATGCCCTGTCTAAAGTCTGCTCTGGATCATGGCGATACTGTCCCTTTAATAAGGAATGACACATAACATTTCACAAAAAAAGTTTCCACTGAATAGGCATTGGACATTGCTATTCACTCCGTGCATGATGAGGGCACATGTTGTTAGAACACTGTGTGGGCGAAAGGTAGTGCGTCACGTTTGGCGTATTTTGCAGTTGATGTGCGGCGTGGAATATCTCCATGCGATCATTGGCTGGCAAGTACCGCGTGTAGTACCATAACATACGCACATAAAGTGTATGCACAATGCTCACACAACGCAAAAGTGGCTATTATCAGGACACTGGGTGTAAATTCACCGCTAGGGCTACGATGTTCACTGAGCGAATAGTCACAGCACAAATTGGTAATGGACATTTCCAAGTCAATGACAGAACAATGCTATGCCAATAAGCACGTACTACACATGCAATGTCCAGTGCACATAAAAACTAACTCACAGAAATATTAACTGTATAAGAGTTTAAAATTTTGGGCTTTAAAAAAACCCAACAAACCTATGTAAGGTTAATATAGTCTTTTTGGGGGAAATAGATGTTCCCATTTTGAAATATAGGTTTTTATAGGTTTTATAGGTTTTTTAGGTTCCGTTGGGAGGCCTGGAATACAAACCCCTTGTCGATTAATTGGTTCAAGCCCCAGTTGTGGGCCTAATCTTGTTGGATTTGGCATGGGTGCTAGAGGAATGTCTGAATTTGTTATGTTGAGTACCTCTGCAGATACATCCAGTGGCCTGCAATGTCAATGGTCATGAGGTGAAACCAGAACATGTAGTCAGGGTACAAGACCGAGAGGGTGACGAGGAGACACATGGTCCCACAGCGGTCAGTCAACTGGTCAAGCATTGCTCCAAACTTGGTTTCTGCACAAACAAGAGAATGTTACAAAACGATTATTTTCTTATATAGGTTGGTGAAATTCTTGCGTCGGGAGATAAACAATTGATTTAATTTTGCCCTACACCGACATGTGTATAGCACAGTATGCTCAGTGCTTTCCGAGTGTCTGTGAAAAAACTACACAGGTGACTCGGGCGGGATTCGGTGGTCGAGAGGTTAAGACATCTGCACTAGTAAGCAGGAGGTCGTGGGTTCGAATCCCACCCGAGTCGCCTGTGTAGTTTTTTCAGACACTTGGAAAGCACTGAGCATACAGTGCTATACACACGTCGGTGTAGGGCAAAATTAAATGGATTATTTTCTTACTAAATGTAATTAAAACCTAAATTCTAAACTTCACAATACTGGGAAAAAAAAGTATAATCATAATGGGAAATACATGTATGTTTGTAGAGGAGAGAATTGGCCAGGGTTTGAATATAAGGTGTCCAACTTTGTTATTCTTAAAAGAAAATGGGATATCAAAACTTTGAATTTACAATACTTAGGTTTGCGGTAACACCATGTAATAATCTCTCTTGAGTTATGTGCTTCTGAGAAGAACCTATGGGTTAACTTAATGACACTTTAGGTCAGTGCAGACTTGTATTCGAGTCCTCAAACATTGAGTCCGAGTCTGAGTCCCCAGTGTCGAGTCTGAGTCGGAGTCACAAGTCACTTTAAAAAAAATCAAACAAAAAAAGAAAACCTTACACATATGTCAAGGTTCAAAGTTAAGTGAAAAAATACTCGACATCTGGACTAGTATCTCATCAATTTTACTAAACCAAAGATTTATTTCCAAAATCAACATTATTTGATTTATACTTTTATTATTTTAATTAACTTGAGTCATGAAATTGAAAAGACTTATGGCGTAATATTTTTCAGTTCTCAAACTTGGAAAAGAAAGGATAAATTGTCATATAAAAGGTACTAAATTTTCCAATTCTCTAGAAGCAAATGCCATGAAAATTGAGAGATCAGTGATTGGGACAGTGTAAGTCTGGTTACCCATCACTGTATTGAGCTTTTATTCCCACGATATTGTACGCTGACGGCTGAAGCTTGGGTACATAGTAACCGATTTCTGGAAAACACACTTTGTTTTCATGCGGCTTCGTAATCAATTCCAATCGCATTATTACAAACATAGAGAAAGAACACTATATGCTACAACGGAATAGAATGCACAAAATCAATTTTATAAAACTATTCGCATTGTTTAAATTCAGTAACAAGACTTAAACACTACGTTACAAGAACATTCTTTATTTTGATTTAGAGTGCATTTTGGGCATTTTGCTGTTGAGTCCGAGTCACAAACATTGAGTCAGAGTCACGAGTCCGAGTCCGAGTCCGAAGGGTCGAGTCCGAGTCAGTGTACATGGTGACTTGAGTTCAAGTTCGAGTCACCAAAAAAGTGACTTGAGTCCGAGTCACGAGTCATACAAGTCTGGGTCAGTGTCACTCACGCTCTCACCAGACTCTGGTGGGTGAACACTGCTTAAATAGTGTTAAAAGGGATTCTAAGTAGGAGTAATTGCAGTGACACCATGTGAAATGCTCAATTGAGTACTAATTAGTTCTGAAAAGAACTGGAGGTACAACTCGACGTTTCGATCAGTATGCTCTGATCATCCTCAGGAGAATGCTGGACTCTGGAAAATGCTGCTGGAGGATCATCCCATGAATGGATGCTGGAGCATTAGTTCGTTGAGGCGCGCAGGCGGGAACTGTTGAGACTAGGATCCTAGGGGTTGGGGGAGAGGAGTGTGTGCTCACTGAACTGAATCAGTTGTTAACAAGCACAAGGGGGATGGAGGGTGGTTGACTTAGGATATAGGAGATCCCTCAGTCTGGGGTGGGATTCTGTTGCAGGGATTAGGTCAGGGAATACCAGACTTGTATGACTCATGACTCGGACTCGACACCAGGGATACGGACTCTGACTCAAGGTTTGAAGACTCGAATACAAGTCTGGGGAATACTGTATCTTGTTATGAACAGAAACAATGAGACTTTGAGCAACCTTACCTTGATTGAACATCCTAGCTGTACGACCATCAAATTCATCCAACAGGCTACTTAGAAGATAACACCAGGTTGCCGTCACATAGTCAGTCCGCATGTAATAGAAAGCAATCAGAGCTAACACAATACGAGCATATCCTGAAAAAATGAGAATCAAGGAACAAAGATAAACCAATTTGTGTGCAATGGAAGTAGGGAATTTGCATTAAATGACCAACTGAACAACAGACTTGTAGTCGAGTATGCTAAGAGTACAGAAAAATTTACTATAAAGAGTAGGAGTACACTCCAATTCTACAGTGACAGGTGAGTACTTTTCATGAATATATGAGTACAATTAAAGAAAAATGTACGTGAGTAGGAGTACAAGTACTCATACATGTACTCCAATTCTAAAGTTTTATTGTGATTAAGAGTATGATAAAGAGTATGAGTACAAGTTGTTGTTGAGTATTTTATCGTGAGTAAGAGTAGGAATAAGAGTATGCGTACAAGTATGAGTACTCCAACTCTATAGTTGAAGTTGAGTAGTTTTCATCAGTTCGAGTACCAGTACAGAAAAATGTACTTGAGTAGAAGTACAAGTACTCCTACACGTACTCCAACTGTAAAGTTGTTGTTGAGTATTTTATCGTGAGTAAGAGTAGGAATAAGAGTAGGAATAAGAGTACGAGTACTCCAACTCTATAGTTGTAATATAGGATTTAAGGCTTTGCATGGTGGGAAATGGTAATTAGGAAAGTTTTCGGAAGCACCATGTAACAAATATCTAAAGTAGAGGTGTTGGCTCTGAGAAGAGCCGGTTTTTTGTTCTGAATGTTTCGGCAAGTATGCTCTGGCCGTCGTCAGGCCGGACGACGGCCAGAGCATACCTGACGACAGCCAGAGCATACTTGCCGAAACGTTGAGAACAAAAAACCGGCTCTTCTCAGAGCCAACACCTCTACTTTAGAGATTTGTTACATGGTGCTTCCGAAAACTTTTCTACAGTTGTAGTCGAGTAGTTTTCATCAGTTCAAATACCAGTACAGAAAAATGTACTCGAGTAGGAGTACATGTACTCATACATGTACTCTACAGTTAGTCAAGTATTTTATCATGACAGTTGTACGAGTACAAGTATGACTACTCAATTTCTATAACTGTGTTGAGTAATTTTCATGTGTACAGAAAAATGAAAATGTATTTGAGCAGGAGTACAATTAAGTACTCATACTTTCAACTCTAGATCTATAATCAGTAACCTGTTATATAAGGACTTTTTAATTTTTTTCTTTTCTTCTAAAAAATTCATGGTAAATCCGAAAACCGCGCCAAAAATTGAAAACTGCCCAAGCCTAGTGTTACACCCTCTGAGAATGCTAAAACTGGTTACAGAATGCTTCTTACTTAGGAAACACTCAACTAAATACATAAGAACCACCAGTATTAGAGTGGGTCACATACATGTACTGGACTGTATAGGGTGTGTCACAAACGTAACATATGGCATTGTAAAATTTAGAGGTCTAATTCATAAACTTTCATATATTCAAGATAAATGTGTATTAAATTCCACAAATGCAGTCACTTTTTTATATTTGAATGTTCTCTGAAATGTTGCAAAATAAGTACTTTACTTACCAATCAGGTTTGGGACGAACAAAAATATGTTTTCAGCCATGTCTGTTAGTGTTAATTCCCTCTCTCCCTATTACCAGTTTGTTTTAACTGGAAGTTCCACTGGTTAATGAAGTCATTAAAACCAGTCACTCATGAATTCATAGGGCCTACATGAATTTATAATTGCATCGATTGTGGTGACCTATATGTAATCGGTGTGTGTGTGTGTGTGGAAAATAGGTGTTCTCTGTGCACCTCCTCAAAGTTCTGGCTCGCCACCACAACAATATTGCGCTCATTACAGGAAGAAAAAAATTACAATTCCATGGTTACATATGTACATGTATGTTACATTTTTACTGTGTATGTATTATGAGCAATCACCTTTGTGTATACGGACTGTCAGGTCTACACAAAAACTTGCTCGTAGTCAAGTCAAAGCTTGTCAGTTTGGAACGGCCGGGTCTGTGTTTGGACTGTTTCATTCAAGGTTGCGGGGGGTAAGTGGAAGACTGTGGAATGAGTGGGTCATGTGCAGCTTGATATAAACTTTAAAAAAGACACTTTCAGCCGTTTAAAAAATAATCATAAACTACGATTTTCTGTAGTAAAAAAAATGGGGATTGTTCGGTGTCTGGATCATATGAGATGGTTCACTTTAAATCTACCCTATCATATA
The DNA here is from genome assembly GCA_029582265.1 of Zoroaster sp. YZ-2022. Classification (NCBI taxonomy): domain Eukaryota; kingdom Metazoa; phylum Echinodermata; class Asteroidea; order Forcipulatida; family Zoroasteridae; genus Zoroaster; species Zoroaster sp. YZ-2022. The sequence goes on from CM055818.1 coordinate 7,679,789, forward strand.
CATGTACCTAGGATTTTATCCTATTTATAATTATATGGTTTCATATTGTATACCTTTACGTACTTTACTTTAGGTACGACTATAATATAAATATAATACACTACAGAGTCTACAGTACATATTTTACATTAAAAGCGGTCGGTTCAACCCTATTATACATACTCGCGTCCCTCATTCTATGAAACACCCCTACTTTGAATGGTATGGGCGGCTCCTCAAATTATGCTAATTAGGCTAAAATGCTGGCTTCTGATTGGTCAATCGGGGTTAAAAGGGGCGGAGCTACTACCTATACAGACGGGCATCAAGGTCATTATAGTTTTTTTTTAAACAAGTATTCTGATTCTGTATAATAATACTGCAAGACTACAAATGGCATCGACCAAATGGAATTTATAGCAATTCTTAGAGATACAACTATAGATAATGTTCACGATTATTATGATCTATAGACGTTTATCTCTCTGTTCTAAACTCAAATCAAAATATCGATGTTTTAATAGGGAAAAAGAGAAATTGCGGCAGTGATGATATTTAATGATAATTAATACTTTGAGAAGGTGACATGTCATGTCATAATATATACACAACTGGAACAATCTCCCAAAAGTAAAATATGAAGCTCTAGACAAATACCCTGAAAGGTTTCTGAAAACTTGTTGAAAAAACAAAGTCAATTGATCGTAATGCTGGGCGATTACTTAAATTCACTACATGAGAAATCGCACAGGAATTACTCGCGATTACTTGATTAATGCTCCTACTACTACAAGGGTCAAAAACAGTCAAAATGTTGATATACTTGCCAAGGAATATATCTAGTGCACTTAAAAGTCAAACACTGTCAAACCTTAGAAAGTACATTTACAGGTCAAAATGAGTCGACCGTTTTTGACTAGTAAAAGTACATGTATTGTCTGGTATTGTTGAGGGTGGTCAAAATGACAGTAAAAATTTAAAGTCAAAAATGCCCCTGTGTGCACATTTGAGTCAACAGTCAAAATGGGCAGTTGACTGGTCTTGACCTTTATAGCAACTTCCCACTAAAGTGCATCTATAGTAGGAGGGTTAATTGTGAGTAACTGACCGCATTTTTTTAATATTACAGCCGGGACAATATCGTCACGATAACTGCATGGAATTAAAAGGAAATATATACAACATTGGTATTTGGTAATGTAAGCTCATTTCAACCCTCTAGTTTTCAAGAAATATGATCATAAAAATTAACCTGTGCAAGTTTTATCACAATAATTGCTCACATATTCAGGAAAACAAAGAAAATTTGTTGCATGTTTTTATGTTATTTAAATACAAAATGTTGCAGACATACAGGATGCAACCATTCCGTTTTCTCTAAGATGGAATCATTTCTCATGATTGATAAACTGTAAACAAACTTTTTCCTCCTAAGGTTTTAGATAATGCTTTAATAAATCTGCCATAGCATATTCTAACGTGTGATGAGCAATACCTAAGTTCACAATACTTCCAGCGATAGGGTGACACTCTTCTTCCCAATGTTTTTCTGCGTCTGCAATTCTCTTGCTGTGGCAGCGCCCTCTAGTGTCACATAAGCAATAATGCTGCATTCTTGATTGATGGTGCAACTCACAACATTCAGCTTACTCTCATGAACAAACAGAACCTGAAAAATATGGTTTACAGGATAATTGTGAATGTTTTCTTCCGAATGATGAAATGTTATGCATTAGGGCTGTGCCGGGTATCCGGGTACCCGACCGAAACGGTCATTACCCGGTTCCATTTTTCGGTTCCAATTACCCATAAATGACTTTTTAAAATTCGGATTGAATATTTGAGCGGTGCAAACAGAAATCTGTGACTCTTGAACAATGTAATGTTTACACTTTTACAGACAATTATATTTAAATTCAAGAGATTGCACTCCAATAAAGAAAAGATCGATTTAAGCATGGTATCCTCTGTATTATTATAGGTCAATTTTGTTACCATTTACAGTACATGTATTTGTACACCACCGGAGGCATGTTTTCAACAAAAATGAAAACGGGTATCCAGGTATCTGAAGTTTTCTGATTTCGGGTTTCCGGTTCCAAAAATATCCGAAAACGCACAGCCCTAAAATGCATCCATACATTATATAAGGTCCCTAAAAATATAACCCCTGAAGAATTTTGGATAGAAACCATCCCATGGCCCAACTCCCAAATCCACCAAAATCCTTCAACATAGCATTTTGGTTGAATATGTTGTAAATTTCAGATATTATTAACAGGGGATTTAAAGATCATTATGAGTTGATTGTCAGTGGAAAGAAATACTGGTACCACAGTGCATTGTGCAAATAATGAAACATTGCGGGTAGAATGTTGTATCCGACCGCCACTTTTTCTAATTCAATATAAGATAACAAATAATGTAATCTTACCTACCTGGTAAAGTGGTAAGGTGGAGAACATATGGATGATGATGGACATATACTTCAAATTATTCCAGGATAATTATTTCATGAAAAATCAGGCGCCTATTTGGCATATGATGACTTCCTCAGTCATGTCAGTCTGATCTTGTCAACTCCCCTGTTCGTGACCAAACAGTCATTGTACATACTCAGTGGCAACTATAATAGGATCCTTCTGTTTTCTGAAGGGGAGGATTTTTGAAGGGAAATAAAGTCCGAAAACCATCATAAAAGTGGATTTAAAGATAGTTTTCTAGTTAGTGGCTGCAAAAAAATTCCCCCAAAAACCTTTAAAAGTGGCGGTCGGATACGACATTCTTTCCAATATTGCAAAACAAGAATTTCGGAGAAGAGTGGAACCCTGTTAAAACTAGACTTGGGAGATATCAATTTTTGTCATCCACGATATCGTCAAACAGCGCAGCCCCGGGGACGTTTTTATCCATCCAACGTCCAAAGCAGGCGCGTACGTACATACGATCGAGCGTATTATTTAACGTAAAACAATCCAGAGAAGACTTGCCATGCATGCTACCCAAGTCGATCAAGTAAGCAGCAATCAACAGTAGACTTGTCCAAGTCAAGTAAGCAGTAATCAACACTCAACATTAGACTTGTTCAAGTCAAATCAGCAGTAAACTTGTTCAAGTCAAGTCAGCAGCAATCAAGAGTAGACTTGTTCTAGCCCGTCAGCAGTAAGCATAGACATCAGTGCGTGGATGTCACAAACTGAAAGGTACCCTCATTTAGAGGCTAGAGAAGGTTCCTTTTGTTCACTGGAGTACCAATATGGCCCTACGGTGGATGCCTTATTTGTTGGACACTAATGGGCAACCCACTATCCAGTAATAATAATATATATCAGCAGCTTGTCTCCACAACCGTCTTCAATACCCAAAAGCCCTGGGGACGAGGATGAGTTTGAACCAAAATAAATTGCCCCAAACCATGAGTAGAATTCTCGATCCAACTCTGAACCCAATAATATGCCTGGTTATCAACCTGAAACCACATAAAGAACAGTGTTAACTGGCAAATAAATATATTATGAGATAAGGATCAATCTTACATTTTATAAACTTTTTGGAGGTGGCTCCCCCCCCCCCAAAAAAAATATTCTGGCTCTGCCCCTGCTCATTAATCAGACTGGGTTATGATAATTAAAAAGCTTTTGCCTCTCAAGCCGATAATGGAGAATTTCTCTTCCATTTTTATCCATGTTATATAGATTAATCGCCAGTGTTTTTCGATATTTTAATGACAATTTCTGGGAATTTTATTTTTCATTTGAACAGTTATATATTTTATTTGATGACAGAACTGCTTCGAAATTACACATTTCTCAACATAATCATGAGAAGCATGGCTTTATCGTAAATTATGTTCCAAAATGAATTTTTGTGTCCTGTCATAAATTCATCTGGAAACGTTGTCACTGCACGGTAAAACCAAGTTTCTGACAACTATTTTTATAAAAGGAAATTATTTTAAAATATCTAGAAATTTCCAGTTAAAAAGCGAACAAAAACTATGTGCAATACATCTGAATGTCCTCAAAACCACTTATTTCAATAAAGTAAGTTTTTTGCGGGTTAGTTATTGTTTTTAAAATATTTCATCTCCTTTCAAAACTATAGAATGCTAGGGCAACATTCCCAAATTCCTTAAAACAAAAACTTGTTTTTAGATTACATAATACAAATATGAAGATACTGCAATGAATATTGGAAAATCATGCTATGCCATTATCCAACTGAAAATCAAAGGTAATTTATACATTTTTTAAAAACAATTTCCATTAAACAAATAAATGATAATTAATCATGTCCTGATATAAGTCTCATATGTCTATAAACTTATTAACAGGGATAACAAATAATCAATATAGAAACTACACAAAGAACTTCCAAAGTGACAGGATTAAATAAGATGTTATGTGTTTATTGTCAATTCTTTTCACAAACATAAAAAAAAATCAAACCAAACAAAATTAATTTCACTGATATTTATCGGAAAATATACATACATTATTCAGAGATACGTAATACTTATTTCTATTAAGCACCACATGTTCAGGTGAGAATTTGCATGTTTGCACAAGAAAAACATTTCTACACATTTTTCTAACAAAACAATCATGTGTATAAAATGTTAATATTGAAGTTGGTTGGTTTCTATACATATTTCATGATTCTCATCAAGTATGCAAACACATAGTGACATTTTACCATTGTATACCGGCCTGGAATTTAATTTTAGTGTGGGCAAGGCCACTTTTCCTGAGTCAAGGGCACTTCCATTAGAATATCAGAATGTCTATGGGAACGTTTTTAAGAGGCACAAAGGCCAAGACCAGGGCAATGGATGATATGGTCTCTTGTGTAATTCCAGGTCTAGTATACAGCCTTCCATGGGTTGGTATGTCAGTATGTATGCACATAGTGACATATTTTATCATTGTATACAACCTATGTTTCCTGTTTGTAAGCACATACGTGTATTGACATTTTACCCAAGGTGAATATCAAGAAAGATAAATGTTCAATTTGGAATTTCATATAACAAATTACTCATTAACTCAATGAAAGAAAATGGAGATTTTCAATAACAAAAAAACAATTGAGTATTTTTTTTTCTGGACCAGACAACTTTCTTTCAGAGTAAAGTAAAAAAAAAAGGACATCTCCAAAAAATAGACCTCTACAAACAAACAAAAATTGTGAAACCACATTCCACAATTTATTCCCCAAAATGTGGTACTTTTATAACGGTATATTTATTTACTAATACCAGAAGTCTATGTAGTCCACAGAATAGCTAGCACTCCAAGAACAATAGATTTAGGACATTCATAATGTATTGTTCCATAGACTGATGCGCAAGGTCTCAAAAAGAAGCAGTGTAGTCTGGGAGACCTACCCAGCATGTGAGAGAACTGTATCTCGAGCGCACACCTTAATTATCATGTAGCTGTTCACCCCACAGAATGGTTCATCTGTATCTAGTTTAAGATTGCATGTAGTTCTAGGAATTAGCTTCCTGCATCAAGCGCCTAATCCCATGATGCCTTATGGCAGGCCATAGAAAGGATAGCAAAACTCATAACAATGCTCGTTGTGCATGCGTGCATTTGGAGTACAATGCGGTGGTATAGATTACAGCAGGCTGGCACACTTCATGTAGGTAATAGACTTCTGATAATACCAAATAAGGCCAAAAAAGTCTCTGGTTTCTGGTCATAGATCATCTTAAAAATCAGTATGGTGACACACTTTAAAAAAAAAAAATTGTAATGTTTTTTTTGTAATCTATTTTTTTGGCCAACGATACACAAAGTACAAAGTATGGTGGCTACTACACACCTCATAAATTGGGCAAACATTCATACCCCTATGTGAAAAAGTTGTTTAAAACACAGCACGGCAGAATTCCTATCGATCCAGGAATTTTGGACATCGTTTCATAAAGCAAAAAATAAATAAAAAATAAAATAAAGATGCTGACGCACGGGTCTGTGGTGACGCTCAGAGACCAGAAACCAGAGACTTTTTTGTTTTGGCCTAAAGAGGATCTGTTTCCTTTCTTTCTTTTGAAAACATTTCAGTGCCTTTGAAATAACTCATCTGAACAGAATGTATATGACTGTACTATTTTAATATCTACAATAAGACAAGTGTTATCATCATTGCTGAATGATAGATAACATTATGCATTATAACCAAGGTATACCTCTAGTAATTACCCAATTATAAAATGACCAAATTATCATCTAATAAGCTTACTTGATCTGAAGTTGGTAAAGGTACCAATTATCTTGGCAAATAATTTGTTTGCCAATTATCTCAGAAATACGCCAAATAATTGCGGTGAAATGTTGACAGATTGATATCTATACATATGTCTTGATCTTCATGAAGTATGAATGCATATATTGATCTTTATCAAAGGTTTATTCAGGATTGAAATATCTATTTATTTATTATTACAATGATGTAATAACATTGATCAATGAATTCTTCTATTTACATGTACATGTATGTCCATAGACCCAAACTACATGACAGCTGAAATTCATATCATACATTATTTCAGACTTGTGTATGTATTTAAATTAATTTAATTAGATTAATCATCACACAATTAGATAAATATTGACCTTACATTGCTGATTACCTTACATAAAGCTTGCAGATTTATTAATATATACAATGTAAAGGATGCATGATTCATGTTAAAGATATATCACCCATGTTTGGCTCAAGAGACGCAAAAAAATAGAAAACGCGACAAATTTTTTAAGATATTTTTATAAAACAAAAAAAACATTATGAAATTCAGATGTCGGAAAATGTATAAAAGCGATATAAAAAACACGCTTGATTGTGATTGACAACCGCGTTGGCCAATTAGAAGACTGCACATGCCCTTATGTAAGCTGAGGATAATAACAGTGGGTCAGCATTTTATTAATTTGAGTTTTTAATTTACTAGTACTAATCCTTGATGGATTTTTTGTTCAATGTCTCAAATGAAAGATTAACTTCCTTAACCCCAGAAAACCCCAGCAATACAACATTTTGGTTTCTGGACACAGGTTGGCTTCAAAATCTGTGCGGTGATGCGTTTTTGTTTTTGTTTGTTTTTTGGGTAATTTCTTTTTTCTGTCAAGCATTGAAAGACGTGATATATGTACGAGCGGTTATAAAGTATGGTGGCTAAGAGAGGCCTTACAAATCGAGCAAACATTCATACCCCTGTGTGAAAAAGTCATTTAAAACAATTACAATCAATCCAGCAATTTTGGCTGCAATTGGACATCATTTCATAGTAATAAAAAAATAAATAAATAAAAATACCGACGTGTGGGTCTGAGGCAATGCACATGGAGACCAGAAACCACATACTTTTTGGGGGGCCTTAATAATTTATTTTTACCATCAAAAAGGCCCAAACATGGGTGATATATCTTTAAGAGAGTATTTCAGCATTTACTAATGTGTACTTCAGACCGGTGAATAAAATGATAATGATTACATCATTAAAACTAATTATGTAAACACTCATACAATTATTTATGCAGATTTGATGTCTATAATATTTACATAATTATACAGACCACTTACCGTATAGTAGATGTTTAATACGCCCCACCCACCATAGTAACTGCCTAGTAATGGCACATGTGGATATGTCAAGCCACCGACACGCATGGTGGTAGGCATGACTATAGGGTTAATACAATATCTTGGCTCTTGGTTGTAGGACTGTAGGCATGAACTAGGGTTAATATGATGTCTGGGGTCTTACTCTATGATGGGAATAGTGATACACTCAGGAAGACAAACCAAATCAAGTCTAATTACTCCAATCATAATGACCATTTACAAATTGAGAATCACACTAAGCTAGAAGGCAGAGATAATGTAAGTCTCATCATGGTTGAATAGTTGGGTCTGTCCACCACAATGCATACAAAAGATAACTATTGGATTGAGACATGGAAGGGCATAATATAGAATCAAGCATTTTGTCCCAATTTGTCCATGTACATTCCTCAGCCATGGCTTAGTATTTACGAAATTATAGGGTCATCTTCAAGACAAAACAATTGTCATATGGACAGACATTTTTTATATTTTAGATTAACAGGAAAGAGATACATGTAATAGAATGAATTAACTGACCCAAAAGTTGTTCCGTTTACATCCCCACCTTAAGGACTGTTACCAGCCAAAATGAACATACAATCTTCTGGGTATTTCACTGGAAAGTAGAATGTGAATCACGTACACAACATGGACAGACATTTTGGGACAAATTTAAGTCCATGTGGCAAACGTTAGATCTTATGAAGATTATCTCCCTGTAATTTCTATATGCCTTCAAGGGTTGACTTGATTTTGGCTGGTAACAATCCCTAATAGGATAGTAATGTGAAGGGACAACCTTTGGGTGAACCAGTTCATTTTATTAATATTATTACTTTCTGTCAATATATACCAAAATGTATGTCCCTGTGACATTACAATTACAAATCCGTATTCCTCTCCCATGTCACATATTTGTATACAGACTCATTCACCCAAATCCAACCAATTTGACTGATTGATGAACAAAGAAACTGACTAGCCCAATGTTGCTGCTTTCAATGGCATGTTGCTCAGTAAAGGAAATAATGACATACATAACAATGTGCACGTTTATACACCGTCTTGTTGAAGTTAAAACTGTGATATAAGATTGTTTGATACAAGAGTACTGTGCAGCGCTGTACTGGCAAATAGACCTTAGATAGTTTATGTTTGGATTGGTGATTTATGTATAGACTTCAGGATTGATCAATGTCTCTAGGTATTAATAAAGACATGTAAGTTTGCCAAATCAGATGTTTAAATTACAAGAGCCAAATAAAACTGGAGACAGTCTCCTGATGACGGCTAGAGCTGACTAATCGAAAACGTTGATAACAAACCAACCGGCTCTTCTCAGAGCCATCACTTCATCCAAGAAAAGATCATTACATGGTGTCACCCAAAAGAACTCAAGTATCTATCTCCACCATGAAAAGCCTCAAATCCTACATTGACATGTCATGTCAGATACATTTGACATGAAGGAGTTGTGGAGGTAATTTGTTGTACTGTATCAGGTAAGGCCTAAGCTAAGCCCTGATTCCATCCATGCAGCTATGAGCTTTCTATTCCAGGTGATCTCCTGTCATGGGTGTTACTAATCTACTGAAAAACATCATGGATGAAGTCCACCCACAAGCTCAATTAGGATGTCACTCCTCACTGTATGACAATTGATATGGTCTTCAACACACGTCAGCTTCAGGAAAGGGTTTACATCATTGACCCCTTGCGTACGGTTGATGGCTATAGGCACGGCTCGCGGAGTGGCCACTGGGCCGGTTGAAGTGTATAGCCACATTCCATCATGTTTGGATTTAATTGATTTTCCATCTGCATTTGCTGGAGGTTTTGCCTTGAATAGAAATCTTCAAGAAGGCTGATAGTTTGGTGAACAATATTGTTCTTGAATGGGAGTGATAATTATATAATAAATTTGGCTTTCTAGAGCTTTCTGAAAATAGCGCTTTCAATGAATAGGATGCAATGAATAGGGTATGCCTGGTTCAGCCTGCCCGCTTATTGTTTGGTCTATATGCTCGGCTGAACAGCACCATGTATTATGAACATTGCTGCCACTTCCATACACTATGGCTTCGAGTGAAGACGATGATACTCTCACGGCAACCAGTGGTTCAGATTGTGAATCTTTTTCTGAACAAACTTCAGATAGTGAAAGTAGTACCAGTAATTCTGACATAAATGGGCCGTTAGCGAGACTTCGAAAACAAGCCGGGACTGGACCTGATCAAGATTTGCAGTGGAATAACACAGACAAATTGTAACCGAACTGACGAAGATCGTACTGGACCTGAATGCCGATCTTCTCGGCAAGTGGTACACCGTTTTCCTGGACAACTGGTTCAGCAGCCCATCTTTATTCCAAGGACTTACGCAACATGAAACTGAAAAAAAGGGGAAGTTGACTTTTGCTCTTCAGATAACGGCCTACTTAATAATAATAATGTCGGGCATTTTAAAGCGCTCTTTAACAAGGTATCAGAGCGCTGTACATTATTACCCCTGCGCATCAGGCGCATAAATCATTCCTGAAACCATCTCAGCTCCCTGGGGAGTATACAGCTCAATTGCTGCCATTTCGGCGCATATGGGCTAATCAAACAATAACCAACTCTGCCCTCACAGGTACCCATTTACTCCTGGGTGGAGAGAAGCAATTATGGTAAAGTGTCTTGCTCAAGGACACAAGCACCCTGGTCACGGACAGGATTCGAACCCACATTCTGACGACTCAGCCACCAGAACACAAATCCGATGCACTAAACCTGCCAAAATCAAGTCAACCCTCGAAGGCATATAGAAATTACAGGGAGATAATCTTCAAGATGTCACATTTGTCCCAATTACCAAGTCTTTCTACATATCAGTCTAGAATCGGTCTAGACCATATCGTCTTCCCAAACAGACTATTGGGAAGACACTTTCCTGTTGAATTACCACCAACAGGGAAACGTGCCAAAACCTACAAGCGCTGTATTGTTTGTGCAAGAGAAAACATGAGTAAAGAAACTAGGTTCATGTGTGACATTTGTGAAGTTCCCCTCTGTGCTGCTTCTTGCTTCAAAGTTTATCATATATAAATTGTGAGAAGAAGTAAATAGTAAAAAGTAAAAATAGTAAATTCGAGGAAGAAAAGTGAGTAAAAAAAGTATGAGTAAATTCAAAACTGGTTGCCGTGAGAGTGTCTTCGTCTTGAATAAAATACTTTGAAACCAACTGACATTGTCTTTAGTCTATATTTGTCGTTAGTTTGGTCCTTGCTTTTGTTTTTACAAAATAAAAATATTTGATAGTATCCAGGGGAGGTTATTAGAAAATAACTATATTGTGCCGGGGACATAAGTTCCAATACTTATCGATATAAGTAAAAGATACAAGAAGTAAAATATAAAACGCTGGTCATCGTGCACATGTATGATGTGCACTCCCGGCGTAAAACATGGGCCATCATGCACATGTACACGTAGTTGTAAAATCTCTGCATACCAGCACACTATTCACGGCCGGGTGCGACCCAGCACTCCCTGCGTAAAACATGGCTGTCGTGCACATGTACATGTTAAAAAATCTCTGTATATATCAGCACCCTAACCACGCCGGGTTCGACCCCGCGCTCCCCGGCCGGCCTCACAGATGTTACTTGGTTGGCCGCACCGACTGCACTCGGTATAAATAATACCTGCGAACCATCCAGCAGTCCATAATGTTGTGCCATACGCAAGGGGTTAAGACATGTACATGTACACTCTTAATGGAATACTAATCCCTAGATGATGAAACTTCAAAAATTAACTTTTTTTATGTTGAAGATGACATTATCAATGAACTTCATATCTGAGCCTGTCAATGAGCAATGACTCAAGTCCAGCTTCTGAAGGTGTTTCATTTTCTTCAAATGAGGAGACCATAAATCTGCTGAGCCACCCAGTCCATCATTCTTACTGAGGTCCAATTCAACCAGGTCACTCCTGTTACTCATCGCTTCTACAATATCTACCAGATCTGTGCCAGTTAATGAACACCCACTCAGGTTCAGCTTTATGCCAGCACTGGTTTGCTTTACAAGATACCTACCATTACTTACTATGCAGCACACAAGATTGTTCATATGACCAACTGATAAAGCAAGGCATTTGAAGTCTTCGCTTTCTACATTACGTAAGTGCAGCTTCTGAAGGTATTTCATTTGCTTCAACTGATGAGACCATGATATTATAGAGCCACTCGAGGCTTTATTCCATGACAGATCCAGTTCAACCAGATTGGGCATGTCACTCAGTGACACAGCAATGTGATTCATATCTTCATCTTCCAATGAGCATTCTGTCAAATTCAGCTTCTGAAGGTGTTTCATTTGGTTCAAATGAGACCATGATATTATAGAGCCACTCAAGGCTTCATTATATGACAGATCCAGTTTAACCAGAGTGGGCATGTCACTCAGTGACATAGCAATGTTTTTCATACATTGTGTACATTCATCTTTCAATAAGCATGCACTCAACTTCAGCTTCTGAAGGTGTTTCATTTGCTTCAAATGAGACCATGATTTTGCAGAGCCACCCAAGGCTTTATTATATGACAGATCCAGTTCAACCAGAGTGGGCATGTCACTCAGTGACACAGCAATGTGCTCCATATCTTCATCTTTCAATGAGCAATCACTCAAGCCTAGCTTCTGAAGGTGTTTCATTTTCTTCAAATGAGGTGATATTGCAGAGCCACCCAATGCAGCATTTGATTTAAGATTTAGATCAGTCAGGTTTACTTTGTTCTCCAATGAGGATGCAATATGTTCCATATTACTAGCAGTTAATGAGCAATCAATCAGATCCAATGAAGACAGATTTGTCATTCCACTCAAATGATTACCTAAGTTATGTAAGTTGCTTCTCATTATAGACACTCTCCTTACCTTGTTAAGGTAACTGCTTCCTTTGCTCATAGTGTTAAGAAAGTATAGGAATGAGTTAATGCTATCACTGTTCCAACGCTTAATGTATATTACTTCAGTAACAAATGAATTGATTAAATCCACTGATGGCAAATTCTCTGACTGTCTCTCAAAAAAGCAATTAAGAGCAACCGTTTTACAATCATCAGATGTGGAGCGGCGCATTCCCTTCATCAAGATCTGACAAATCCTACTTGTACATTCCTCATTGTCACCGCAACAAAAGCGTAACAGATACTCATAACTAGAAGGATTATGCTCTATGGTTCTGTCAATCTGATCAAGAATCTCTTGATATTCCCCAGTGTCTGTTATCAAGCTCTGCCAGTACATAGCTGCACAGTATTCTTGGAATGTTTTATGAATAAAGTGCAGACTGCGATGAATGTCAATACCCTTTCGGACCCTCTCGCTACTGAGGATACCTGCTGTTATGGCTGCATCACGTACAGTCTTCTCAAAGTCTTTTTCCTTGAAGGAAAGTAACTGGTCAGGAGACATCAGATCGTTTAAAGCAACCTTTCCAATTGCAATCACAATCTCTGACATTTCATCTGGTGACATATGTTCTACTTTTCTTTTAAATATGTATCTCAATGCCTGACTGTACAGACGAGTCATTGTGTCTGGCAGTTGAGAATTTTCTCTCCAAAGGAAACACATTAAAAGCAGCAACATTGGACTCTTTGCCAAATCACACAGGACATTTGAGGACTGAATCCTCTGAATAAGACGCTTAGCCTTGTCATCTTCTCCAGTGAAAAATCTGTTCACATACTGCTCAATATCTTCATCACTGAACCCCAAAACACTCACATGAGTGAAAGGTTCTTGAACCAATGATGTACACACCAATTTGTCATAGTGAGAGGGACGGGTAGTAACAAATACACACATTTCTCTACCTTTCTTCCGTTTAAGAATTTTAAGAATAGAACCAAATTTGGACTTATGGAGGGTTTGGGTTTGGAGCTCATCGAAGCCATCCAAAAGAATTAGCACTTTGTCAGGGTTTGTGTAGATAAACTTGTTTAAATCAGATCTATCTATTGTCTCTTCATCTAAGAGCTGATCAAATATTGCATCCATAAGCTCTGAAGTTTGTTCCAGTTCACGCATTTTTAAAACAAAAACAAGTTTGTACTTCCTGAGTGTCTCACTGGAGCCTTCAGCCCAATCGTAAGCGATTTTGTCGAAAAGGGTTGTCTTCCCTAGACCAGCCGATCCATTTAATATGGCCCGTTTGATAAGATGACCTTCTTTAGTTTTAAAGAAGAAAATGTCCTTATATGACTCCAATTTAGGCTTACCTTTGCCCTTCTTTCCTATTAAAAGTAACTTTGTATAGATCTCCATAATGTGCATCTTATCATCCCCGAACCATGGGATTATATCTACAAAGCTACCTGTAGTTGTATACCATGTTTTTAATGCAGTCTCTGCAGTCTCTGCAGCATCAGCAACTTGACTTGTAGTTGGACTTTGTTCCTCATGCTGGATGTCTTGTCCAATCGTCTTGCTGGTTTTGTCCGGTGCTCCTGTTTGAACAAAAACAAATATTGTACTGTAAAACTGGTAATTTTCGCACAAGTAATTGTTCGCGCTTAGCTACCCTACCGACACATTTGCGGGTTGTTGCTTTCGCGCACTGTAAATATTTGACTTGTAGTACAATGCACATGATGTGGTTGACACGTATTTACCACTTCAAAAAGTGACCTAATTAGTGCCGAAGTCGTGCACTGGCGCTATGCACATGTATGTACATGTAGGTACGTGGCCGAGGCCGGGGTAGAGGTAAAGAAAGAAAATATTAATAACTTACCAATCCACCGGGCGGGTAATTCATGAATGCCTATATCAGTTTCATTGTCAAATCGGGTAATTTTCATTGGAAAAAGGTCAAATAGATTTTCAGATTTGAATTTATCTACATATTTTTCTAAAAAATTAAATGTCAGATGGAATAACTTGTCAGGATGTTTGGTATCATTACCATGTAACAACCAAGTAAGCTTGCAGATAATAACTTGTCTGGATGTTTGGTATGATTACCATGTAACAACCAAGTAAGCTTGCAGATAATAACTTGTCTGGATGTTTGGTATCATTACCATGTAACAACCAAGTAAGCTTGCAGATAATAACTTGTCAGGATGTTTGGTATCATCACCATGTAACAACCAAGTAAGCTTGCAGATAATAACTTGTCTGGATGTTTGATATCATTACCATGTAACAACCAAGTAAGCTTGCAGATAATAACTTGTATGGATGTTTGGTATCATTACCATGTAACAACCAAGTAAGCTTGCAGATAATAACTTGTCAGGATGTTTGGTATCATTACCATGTAACAACCAAGTAAGCTTGCAGATAATAACTTGTCAGGATGTTTGGTATCATTACCATGTAACAACCAAGTAAGCTTGCAGATAATAACTTGTCTGGATGTTTGGTATCATTACCATGTAACAACCAAGTAAGCTTGCAGATAATAACTTGTCAGGATGTTTGGTATCATTACCATGTAACAACCAAGTAAGCTTGCAGATAATAACTTGTATGGATGTTTGGTATCATTACCATGTAACAACCAAGTAAGCTTGCAGATAATAACTTGTCTGTATGTTTGGTATCATTACCATGTAACAACCAAGTAAGCTTGCAGATAATAACTTGTCAGGATGTTTGGTATCATCACCATGTAACAACCAAGTAAGCTTGCAGATAATAACTTGTCTGGATGTTTGATATCATTACCATGTAACAACCAAGTAAGCTTGCAGATAATAACTTGTCAAGGTGTTTGGTATCATTACCATGTGACAACCAAGTAAGCTTGCAGATAATAACTTGTCTGGATGTTTGGTATCATTACCATGTAACAACCAAGTGAGCTTGCAGATAATAACTTGTCAGGATGTTTGGTATCATTACCATGTAACAACCAAGTAAGCTTGCAGATAATAACTTGTCGGGATGTTTGGTATCATTACCATGTAACAACCAAGTAAGCTTGCAGATAATAACTTGTCGGGATGTTTGGTATCATTAACATGAAACAACCAAGTAAGCTTGGAGATAATAACTTGTCGGGATGTTTGGTATCATTACCATGTAACAACCAAGTAAGCTTGCAGATAATAACTTGTCGGGATGTTTGGTATCATTAACATGAAACAACCAAGTAAGCTTGGAGATAATAACTTGTCTGGATGTTTGGTATCATTACCATGTGACAACCAAGACCGCGTTCACACTTGATCCGGCAAGGGCGATCAAAGGAGGATCAGATCCTGCAAGGGCGATCAAAGGGCGATCAACAGCTAGTGTGAACGCAAGAGCGATCAGGATCTGATCCTCCTTTTTGATCCCCCTTTATTGCGGGATCAAAGGAGGATCTGATCCTGCAAGGTGGATCAAAAGCGTGGTGTGAGCATAGCGCAGGATCAGACCCATAATTTGACCCACCGACTTCGGTCTAATCAAACAGACTGGGCGCTTGAGTTGAAAAAAATAAACATGAAGCTTGTAAACAACCAGTGTTGGTTATGCAATGAGAGCGTCCCTTATTACACTGGTTCCAACACGTAACACAGCATTTCTGTGCACAAAAGAACATTACACGATTTGAATGGTACTTGGCATTTGCATCCCTGTTCTGCATGCAACAACCGTGCGTGACGAACCACATGCTTCGACCATTTCTACCTCTATGCATCGACCAGTTTCCTTCTCATCAGGCTTTCGTGTTTTTTTATCATAATACCACGGTTTTCATTAGTATTTGAAAATCATTTTGTATATCCATATTTTGTATTTTCTTGTCGCAGTATTATAGTACACTTAAGGTTTAGTGTTGTTGGTGGTTGTTTACGTTATTTCTTGTACGACATGGCCGAAGCTGCTGCTGTTGTACGGGGTCGAATGTGGTCGGAGGGGGAGCTACCATTCTACCACGATGTCGGCGGTAAAATTGTGCCAGAATTAATGGCAACAACACCGCAAATAAACGAAACTGATTATCCATTAAAAAACTGTAATTTAATGAGGAAAAAATCAAACGTAAACGGTGAAAGTGAGTCGGTCGAACTGTGTCTGTAAAATTAGCGAACGAAGCATAAGCTAAGATGGCGGCATGCATCACCCCGGGCAACGCGTGTGCCTGCGTGTGCGCACAATCAATGACCTTGCTCAGTTGACCTGTCACACGAGCAGTGTGGATCTTCCGTTGAACCGACGGTCGGGCTAGGGGGATCAATGCACGATCAGACTCAAGTGTGAACGCGTCCGCGATCAGTTTGATCGCCCTTGCAGGATCTGATCCTCCGTTGATCGCCCTTGCCGGATCTAGTGTAAACGTGGTCCAAGTAAGCTTGCAGATAATAACTTGTCTGGATGTTTTGTATCATTACCATGTGACAACCAAGTAAGCTTGCAGATAATAACTTGTCTGGATGTTTGGTATCATTACCATGTGACAACCAAATAAGCTTACAGACAATAACTTGTCTGGATGTTTGGTATCATTACCATGTAACAACCAAGTAAGCTTGCAGATAATAACTTGTCTGGATGTTTGGTATCATTACCATGTAACAACCAATTAAGCTTGCAGATAATAACTTGTCTGGATGTTTGGTATGATTACCATGTAACAACCAAGTAAGCTTGCAGATAATAACTTGTCTGGATGTTTGGTATCATTACCATGTGACAACCAAGTAAGCTTGCAGATAATAACTTGTCTGGATGTTTGGTATCATTACCATGTGACAACCAAATAAGCGTGCAGACAATAACTTGTCTGGATGTTTGGTATCATTACCATGTAACAACCAAGTAAGCTTGCAGATAATAACTTGTCAGGATGTTTGGTATCATTACCATGTAACAACCAAGTAAGCTTGCAGATAATAACTTGTCTGGATGTTTGGTATGAATACCATGTAACAACCAAGTAAGCTTGCAGATAATAACTTGTCTGGATGTTTGGTATCATTACCATGTAACAACCAAGTAAGCTTGCAGGTAATAACTTGTCAGGATGTTTGGTATCATTACCATGTAACAACCAAGTAAGCTTGCAGATAATAACTTGTCAGGATGTTTGGTATCATTACCATGTAACAACCAAGTAAGCTTGCAGATAATAACTTGCCTGGATGTTTGGTATCATTACCATGTAACAACCAAGTAAGCTTGCAGATAATAACTTGTCAGGATGTTTGGTATCATTACCATGTAACAACCAAGTAAGCTTGCAGATAATAACTTGTCAGGATGTTTGGTATCATTACCATGTAACAACCAAGTAAGCTTGCAGATAATAACTTGTCTGGATGTTTGGTATCATTACCATGTAACAACCAAGTAAGCTTGCAGATAATAACTTGTTCAGTTTTTGGGGTTATTACCAATGGTGTACAGTCCCTTTAAATAATATTCAAAAATACCCAAGACGGTTACGACAATCTGATTGGATGAAGCATGATCACATGGGTGGGGGTGTATTAACGGCCGGTAAAGACTGGCTGCCTATGTATCGGCGATAATAATCAACCAGGAAGTATGCAAGTATGTGCCAAGATATTATAGGTTTCAAGCTTAGAAATCAACAATTGTTTTGATGAAATACAATGTACATATCTGTACTGTAGTTAGTAGTGTTGTCCTTACTAGTTCCAGTGGTGATGGGGCAATGAACTGGATTATGGATGGTGATGTTGAAGGTGTTGCCAGAGGGAGTAGATGAGTCTAGCGTGTCCTCTTGTCTTAGATCAACCTGAGAAGAGACATTCTGTATTCTACGTTTCTTTTCACCTTGATGCATTGTTGTTGCTTTCCTTTTCCTCCCTGTGTATTGAGGAGAATATCAAAATTGAGGTCATTGTAGTGCTTTGAAATACAAATAAAAACTTGGTTTTAATATAACATCTGCTCAAAATGTACCTGTCTAAATACGCTCAAAATAACATTACAAAAACGGTCCATGAGCGAGTTTTAACTTTTTACTAAAACCAAACCTAAATCCTCCATTGTTATAAGAGCAATGAGATCTGTTCTTCAAATGGACAACGTCGTCACAATCAGAGTATACTTTCAACAGGGTATGGAATCAGCATTCTAGTTTAAGATGAAAACAGTGACTGAAAATTACTAGCTCATTTATGCAGTCAGCAAAGGTAACATGACCTTATCATGTGGGGTATTATTTTCAGTCACTGAGTCAATCTAAAACTAGCACTCTGATTCCATGCCCTGTTGATCATGAGGATACTGTCCCTTTAAAGTTCTATACAATACAGGTTTTTAATGCACAAATTCTACTTACCCATGCTGGTATCTTGACATGTTTGAGAGTAAGATGTGTCACTAATAGTTGGTGAAGCATGGCTTTCCATTCCATAGCTTCTGATCATCTGATCATCATCAGCACCTGTAGCAATGCTGTAACCTAGTTTAGAAAAAAACAAATTCAAGGTTATGATCTCTGAGCACTGCTTGCTTCAGTTGTAAATGTGTTTGTCTGTAGGATCTCTTAAACTCCAGTCTGTGCAATTCATGGCCGACAGATATTCAATACAAATGAGATGTAAAGCATCTATTCTGATAAAATTAGAATGGATGTACTGTGTCTGGGTTGAAGGTTAAGTTTGGGTCAAGTATGTGTATGTTTGCAAAAGTAATTCAAGTACTGTCTGATCATGAAAATAATAAAGAAATTATCTGTTGTGGTTAATGAGATATGGTACATTCCCTGGAAACCACATTAAAGTGAGGCACATGGACATCATGAATGAAATTAAATCAAGAGTATCCCAGACAACTAATTAAAGCTATCATTATGTAAGAGTTCACTTTGATTTACCTTGTTCTTGTAATGCACGTTCTGTTTCAATAATGACATCAATAACATCTATCATGCCAATCATTTTCATTATTTTTTTCAGCTTTCTGTAATCACCAACTCTTATTATTCCCTTGTCCTTCAAACTCTCCCACAACTCTGAGAATTTTTTTATTCCCTCCAACTCTCCAGCCTTGAAACCGCCAAATTCATCAGCTTTGACTGCATTTTTTATATTGTCAAAATTGTCCGATGTTAAAGTTTTGTTTAACTTTAAGCATAACTCCACATGTGGTGTTGGTGTAGCTGTGAGATCCATGCTGCATTAACTTTTACCAGTACTTCAAAGAGAAAAGGTTAATTCCTCCCAAGAGAAAATCTAGGAGAAAACAACAAAAATTTAGTTTTATCAGATGTACATCCACAATGCAGAAATTAATTTCTGTAAGTAAAACACGTACAAATGATGATTTTTGTTTTCATACTCAAATAAATCTGGCCGAGACCATGGACCATATATTAATATACAAAATATGTTGTACATGTAACAATCAGTGCTTGGACGGTTAACCGGTTAAACGATTGAAACTGCACTAACCGTTAAGAAATTTGCTTTCTGGCTAACCGAAAACAATATATCAAACAATGGGAAGTTTATTGATGCTGTTTGATTGAAAATTTATACACATTTTTACAGAATTTTTGATGGGTAGGTTGGTAAGTAATTTTTTAAATAGATTTATACATGCAAATGTACTACGCAATAGATGCATCTGCATGTACATACATATATGCTATGTTTAAAAACACATTTTTAACAAATTTGATCATGAAATCAGTGGGACTTTATCTTTTTTGCATTGTATTACAGGGGCAATATCATCACGAACCGAGCAGACTGTCGTAGATCAACAGGGCATGGAATCGATGTTCCAGTTTAAGATGAACACAGTGATTGAAAGTTAATAAGTTCATTTAAGTAACAGCATCAGTTTATGACTTTATCATGTGAGGTATTATTTTCAGTCACTGAATTAATCTAAATTTAACACTCCGATTTCCATGCCTTGTTGATCGTGACGATATTGTCTCTTTAAAGTATTAAAACAATTAACCCTCCTACTTCTGGTGCCTTTTTCATACAAGTTGATGCACCATTTGAAACCATTCGCTTTTGTGGTTTTGAATGGTGAAAATAACTGTGTACAGTATTGATTCCCCCAAATGGTTTTGAATGGTAGGTCAGCTATAAAAATACAAAACCTTGTTTGGATCTTTCCAAATGGTAGTACAGCTAATACAAAACCTTGTTTGGATACTTCTAAGTGGTGAATCAATGGATCCTCTATGCTGGTGACTTGAGTGAACGGTTTTGAATGACAGGTCTGCTATACCCTAAAGACCCGAGTGCCATATTTTTAAGTGGCAATTACTTGTACACTGGCCACCATGTGTTAAAACTCCATAGGGTTGCTGAGATGATGGATAGTCCACTTTATCTACATAATGTTTTTGTAAACACTGCAGGTTTTGTTTTTCAAAGACTGTGTGTGTGGTACTTGAGGGTAAAAACCAAAGATAAGGCTAGACTATACTAAAAACAAAAGTGTAAAAAAAAAATGGATAGCATCTTTTGATCTGAGCATGTTCCATTTTTGGAGGGGTTGAAATTTCTCTGTTATTGTAAGTTTTTAATTGTTTTGATATTATTCATAGTTATTATATAACTTATTAACAAGAAAACAAAGTTACAAGATTTAACAAAGAAATGCAAGGGTATATAAGGCCTGCTTCACAGACTTGTACTATACTAAGCTTCTGTGAATCTACTGAGCCAGAAAGAAAACACAAAACAAAACCCGAAAACACAACATTTTTATCTGAATCAACCATCCATAAAGACTCAATATTTACGAACCAGTATTTGAATAAGCCACTGTGTAGTACTGTACATTCACCATTTGAAACCATTCGGCTATGTGAAACACACCAAGGTGTAGTGTATCAACCATTCAAAAACCATTTGAATGGATTTGAATGGTAGTAAAGCTTGCTACCAACATTTTTCAAATGGTATCACTATGTGTGTACAAAACCAATGGGCATTTTTGAAAGTGGAAATTTTGAATGGTTTCAAATGGTGTATCAGTAGGAGGGTTAACCCTTCTAATCTGTCAAAATGTTGATGTACTTGCCAAGGTATATCTAGTGCACTTAAAAGTCAAACACTGTCAAACCTTATGTGTAGTAAGTACATTTACAGTTTAAAATGAGTCGACTGTTTTTGACTGGTAATAAAGCATTGTCTGGTATTGTTGAGGGTGGTCAAAATGATGGTAAAAACCAGTCAGAAATGCCCCTGTGTGCACATTTGGGTAAACATGTATACATATAGCTACTTGCCACTAAAGTTCAGCTCTAGTAGTAGGAGGGTTAATAGAGTATATCTGGTATAAAGTTGGTGATAGTATCAAAGTGATAAATTAACAAAGTGCTCTCATTTATAGATAATTTCACATATGAATTTTAATTCAAAACACAATTTATTCTCTTATTTTGAAGCAAAGTTCTGACAGACCTTGTGCTTCATTATGTGACAGTTTTACTATTACAATAGAGAAGCAACACCTTCACTTTCAATCATTGGCATCTGTAGGTGACCAACTAAAAAGGTTGGTGGTCTGGGACCCATATCAAGCTATTGCCATGGACTCCACCACAGATTCAACTGGATTTAAAAATCGGATAGATGTGAAAATTTGAAAACCACAATCAGGGTGGCGCAGTGTGTGTGAATGCTGCCCTCAATATAGGGCTGTGCTGGGTATCCGGATACCCGACCGAAACTGTCATTACCCGGTTTCATTTTTCGGTTCCAATTACCCGTAAACGACTTTTTAAAACTCGGACTTAACATTTGAACGGAGTGAACATAAATCTGTCACTCTTGAACAATGTAATGCTTACACTTTTACAGACAATTATCTTTAAATTTTCCATACACTTTTCTCCAACTGTTTGTGATACATTGTATCGAATCGTTAAGACTGCAAAGGGCCTGGCAGTGGCTGCTTCAAACAACTTATCAAACCAGCAGGCAGGAGGGAATGTTTGCCTAATTGTTTTACTTTAATAAAAAACGACACAAGAAAAGATTGATTTAAAAGTCAGTTTTGCACCAAGCCTCATTAGTATCCATATGAAAAGGGCCTATTTAATTTTCTAATAGAATCATCATGATAAATGTTCGTAATATTTGTATTTGTTATTGTTTTTTGTTTGATGGAGAACTGGAGGCCAACAATATTCCTTTATGGTGAGTAGTGCAGAGAGGATAAGTATTCAAAATAAGCAGTTAAAGATAAGGTATTGAATAATAACATTTATTTTAAAACTTACTCAGTGCAAAGCTAATGTTTTTAACCCTCTTCCTGATAGACCATTTGAAACCATTCAAAATTTCCACTTTCAAAAATACCCATTGGTTTTGTACACACATGGTGATACCATTTGAACAGTGTTGGTAGCAAGCTTTACTACCATTCAAATCCATTCAAATGCATAGAGGGTTCCAGAGCTGCCAACATATGATTTTGAAAATGAGGAAGATTTAATTTTCTAATTTTCTAAGACTCAATCGGCGCATGAGCGAGCCCTCATGGTGGGGTCCGGGGCCCGCTTAAGGGCCCTGGGAAATTTTTAGGTTGTAGATGCTCTCTGGTGCAATCTGAGGCTATTTAGGGGCATATTGCATAATATAATTTGTCACACAAAACCATATTTTTTTCGACATAAAAATATTTCTTGCTTTTCATTTGGTACATGTAATTCTGGCACATTTTTCTCAACTAATATCAAACCCATTTTTAAATATAAAATGGAGTAGGGCCTACAGGACTCATGTTATTATTGTTTTAATTACTGTTTTATTCACTTTACATTGGATTGTTGTTAGTAATTGTAGCTTTAAACATGTAAGTAAAGTTAATCGTTTTTATCAAGAATTCAAAGCCAGATATGATCCAAAAATTCCATACAATACATTACAATGTATGCCTTGACTTATGCCTCCTTTAAATTAAACTTGACAAAACTATAAATAAAATGGTTCTTACAAACGAAACCCTGCAGTGCAAGCTTCACCCAAGTATTTTATTGGACAGCAGGTACGAGCTCTATATTCCAAGTCCACAGTTATTGCGTAAATAAAAAAAAGCTCAGTGAAGTTTTTAAAAAACATAGGCCAGCTGTAAAGACACCTTAGAATTATCCTGGCTCTAGTCTCTTCAAAGTTTTTTAAAAGAAAAAAGAAACAAGACAACCAGCAACCAAAAAGACACAATTTCTGGGTCACAAGTTCACATCAAAGAACTGTCTGCCGACTTTGGAATGTTGAATGTATCAATTTGGGATTAGAGCCAAGACAAGAGTTGGGGCTATTGTTCACTTGACAATGACTGACAGGTTGTGGTTTTACACTCCCAGACCAGGTGACATTAACCGCTGGGACGGACCTGATTCTTGGCTGGTTTCCAAGCTATATAACTATGTATATATATTCTCCCAAAGCTTAAGTTGCGCGAGTGAGTGATCCGAATGTCGGCAGAAATACGTCTTTTAATCAGTTTCAAAGCCTAAAATTTAAAACAATAAATCTAGACCTACTTAAAAAAATTATGACTGGTTGGAGCAGAATGGTGACATCTATTTATTCGACTGAGAGCAAACTATTGGTGAATTTTTTACCTCGGAAAAGCTTCAGAAATCTTTGACATGTTTTGTTTTGTGGAATTAAATTATGTGGACTAATACCTGTGGCGGAGAATCTCAGCTCAGAAATAATGCTTTCGGCATTAAATAAATAGCGGTCGGGTATGGAAATTAAGAAGAAAAACAGTTTTAAAAAGTGTTTACCGTTTCTCCTGATTTAAAAGTAAATGGAGGCCTGTTTGCAGGGTGCATTTGTGCTATACGCCCGCCTACTGAACAGATTTCTAAAAAATAAAACGGCCAAGGCGGAACTGAAATTTAAAGTCGGATTTTCAAAATCGTAAGGTCGGATTTCCGACAAAAGTTGGAAGAATCTCATCCCTGAATAGGGGACCGGCATGGTCAGACGATGCTACGTTCAAGTTATGTTCCACTAGAAAGCCTGTGAACATTTCCGCCTTTGTTGCACCGTCATCAGCGACCGATTTTCTTTTAAAAATTCCAGCAATTCCTGGCGTGCTCGATCGTGCTTTCGCAGTGGTGCAATGTTTATCCAATTTGATGTGTCGCAATATGTCATTTCGTCCGCCGTATTTCACGCTAATATCACAACTACAAAAACGGTGCACAACGCATGATTTTGTCCCTTCGTTGATTTTCTAATACAAGGCCATTCTTTTTGGTATTCATCCCTGTATCTTTGCGCATAATTCGTCTTTTTCTGCTTCCCGGTTGCCAAGACTCTCTCTGGTGACGCCATTTTGTTTTTTCCCACGCTGTCAAGTGTCAATTTCGCAACTCAATCCCCGACCAGAACCTTTATTACGCACGCATCTATTGCATTATATAGACTGTATAATGAAATGACTACCCATACGCTTAGGCTATGTCGCATTTATCTCGTTGAGTATTACGCATGCATTTACTGTATGTAAAATATGACACACAAACGCACTGAGGACTTGGAACAGAGGCTACTTTTTATTTTTTCCATTCAGAGGGTTGGGGATCCGGAAGATTTTGACTGCTTTACGGGATGACGGAATATTACCGTCAAATACGGAAGTCTTCCGCAGAATCCGGAAGAGTTGGCAGCTCTGGGGTTCATTGATTCACCACTGAGAAGTATCCAAACAAGGTTTTGTATTAGCTGTACTACCATTTGGAAAGATCCAAACAAGGTTTTGTATAAGCTGACCTACAATTCAAAACCATTTGGGGGAATCAATACTGTACACAGTTATATCACCATTCAAAACCACAAAAGCGATTGGTTTCAAATGGTGGATCAACTTGTATGAAAAATGTACTAGAAGTAGGAGGGTTAATCTTCGCTATAAATAATTTTGTATGAGGTGCTTTCTGTTTGTTTGTCATTATAGTTATTTGTCTTGTTTCCGTCTATGTTTGTCAATAGGTTAGGGAACAAAAGACTCATTGACCCAAACCTAAATATTGTCTTGCTGGACCTTAAACTTTCATATCTTTATTCATCGTAATATCTTAATATAATTTAGAGTAAGGCTGTGCTGGGTATCCGGATACCTGACCGAAACTGTCATTACCGGTTCCATTTTTCAGTTTCAATTACCTGTAATCGACCTGTAAAATTCGGGCTTAACATTTGAGCGGTGCTAACATAAATATGTGACAATGTAATGTTTAGAATTTACAGATAATTATTTTTATTTGTCCAGAGATTACACTCAGATAACACATTTTGTAGTATTTTACGGACAGTTTCCACACACTTTCCTCCAACTGATTCAGTGTGATACACTGTTTGCCTATTGTTTGCAGTTATTGGATTAGTGCATGCTTTATGTCTGCACTGGGAGTGTGTGCCATGATCTGTTAACAGGAGGGATATTATTATAGGGAACGTACACATTAATTGTTGTACTATTAATAAAAATTGTTGAAATTGAACATTACAACGGGTATCCGGGTATCCGAAGTTTCTAGATTTCAGGTATCCAGTTCCAAAAATATGTACATGTAAGGTTAACTGATACTTATACACATGTTTGGTGTATATATTTTAATGACTGCACTGAAATAAACGCATCAAAATTGAAAATTAAGAAAAAGCAGCAGTTACTGTCAATACGTTTATCGAAGTACTCTTTCTTAAAGTCAACATATGAATACAAACAATCAGAACGCATTTGCACAATTTTCTGGACACGACCTACTAAGCTGAGCATTTCACAGTTTGGTTGTTTAACCCTAACCCTCCAGGGTATTTTGGCTAGAAACCCTGCCAGACACATCAGATTGCATCGTTTGTCAAAGTGACTTGGCTGCCCAGCCAGCAAGATCCATCAGGTCACAAATCTCAAGGCCGAACTGCCTCAGAGTCTGTGGTCACCAAACGCAGCAGGATACAACTCTGCCATTGTTCAATGGGACCAGCTCTCAATAGAAACAGACTTGGCTGCTTATGCACTGGTGTTTACAGCTGAATCCATCAAACTGCATCAGACTTTTCCACCTGATGCACTTTGTTGCGTCTGGCAGGGTTAGGGTTAATGTGTATCTTGATTCAAAGAGAGTAAGCATACTCATAGAAGCAGTTTGGCCAACATTACCAATGCTGTACCTTCCCTTCAATGTATATCTTGATTCAAAGAGAGTAAGCATACTCATAGAAGCAGTTTGGCCAACATTACCAATGCTGTACCTTCCCTTCAATGTATATCTTGATTCAAAGAGAGTAAGCATATACTCATAGAAGCAGTTTTGACAACATTACCTACCCTTCAATGTATATCTTGATTCAAAGAGAGCAAGCATACTCATAGAAGCAGTTTTGCCAACATTACCAACCCAATGCTGTACTTTCCCTTTAAAGAATTAATACTTTTCATATAAAAAAATTTACTTACTGGGAATATCAGTGGCACAACCAAAAGGGGGGGCAGGGGGTAGCCACCCCTCCCCCCAAAAAAAATTCTTGGCAAAATAGTGCATGTTGGTTAATTTACAAACTTGTTGGTATTTCAGATTGACATAATTTGTCGGTTCATTTGAGTTTACTCCCAAAATGTTTTTGCTTCCCCCACTCTAAAAATCCTGGCTATGCCACCGCTGAAAATCACAGGTGAAACACAGGTGAAACACAGGTGAAACACAGGTGAAACACAGGTGAAACACAGGTGAAACACAGGTGTCTACCTGTATGTCAACTATTTGGTTTCCTGATACGGGCCTGTGGTATCTCAGGCTCATTGAAAAAATTGGAATTTCAACTGGAATTTCAATCCCTATTGGGTTAGTATAGTTTTTAGTAAACATCAACCATGTGAGCAATACTCTACTTTTTTCACCGAAATCTTGTCTGAAGTTGTTTCCCTTTTGTATTTGAAACCGAGACTAATCCAATACAACTCAAACATGTATAATGAAACTTACCTCAATGTACATGTATGTATTTGATATGGTCAGTTTCAGATACAAACAAGCCAGCAGCTGCCAGGGATTGCTGGATCAGGACAGGGCTATACATAGTGAAAATTCCTTGAAGCTTCTTACTTCATGTATATGCATGGATTCAGGGACCATCAGTATCCTCATTGGAAGAATAGAGTTGCAATTGGGATAAAAGTGCCTCCCGATATAGTACAGTGTCCCTGTGAGCCACTATGCTAAAGCTGTAATGAGAATAGCATCGTCTGCCGAGCCCACACCCTGTCCATGGCGTCATTACATGTATCATCCGATATCAAAGAACCAATCAAATCCATCCATATAAATGTCATCTGTTATTTTTTAACTAATAAAATTAATATTAATTGCATTGTGTGCATTAGGGGGTTTCCATTACATCACCATACCAAGCACACATATATGTATTTAATAAAAGGCGTTTATGTGAACATTGTCCCCATGATCAATCTGAAGTACTGTACATGTACGTGTATGCACATACTTTTATACAATTCCCTCGTTTTGTGATAATCTTTTACCTTAATTCATATTACTCACGTTCCCAGCCTTGCTTCCTCATAAAGAGTTGCCACAGATTCAGGTCCAGTGTAAATACAGCGGGTTTCATCACCTAAAAGTCCAACGGTTTAGATTGTTGTCTATTTTGCAATGAGATGTTAATAATTGACAGATTTGACTTGTATTTCAGATTGTCTTGCTAAAGATGAACTAAACTGCATTCTTGATCTGTACCTCTAGATGTTGCAATTAATGAATTCACTCAACTTATGGCATACATCATGGTTGAAGTATGATACAATTGATATTTCCAATTATCATTTCAGAATCCCAAGCCATGAAGTCATGATATCCAAGTAGTATTTCTAGGATTACTCAACTGCATTCACCTCAAAAAGTCTTTTTTTATATGGCACACATGTACACTAATGAGGCTTGGCACAGATGCGCTCATTTCTGCGGCTGTGGAAACACTGGTATTGAGTGCAGCATTCAAACACACACACATTGGGCCAACATTTATCGCAGTATTTGAATCTGGTTGAATCCATGGTTGAATCCGCTGCTTATAGCTTGATCTTCATTTTCAGCCCATTAATATTCTAATCTCACTTTTAAATTGGTGATTTTGGAAAAGAAAAAAAACCGCAAATGTTATTATAGCGAAAGTATTAAGTATTATAGCGAAATTATGGCGTAACTATGGGGGGCACGTGCCCCCAGGTGTCCCCCATTTTCCCCTGGAATTTTGAAAAAATAGGTCCCCATTGAGGCTGCAGGATACAAAATAATCAAGTATTGACATGCCCCCGTAGAAAAAGTGGTGCAGCCTCAAGTGCCCCCCTGAAAATTGGACCCTAGTTATGCCACTGGTGCTTAGGGTAGAATGTCATATCTGACTACCACTTTTTCTCATTCAATATAACCAATAAGCTAATCTTACCTACCCAGTAATTAGGTGGAGAACATATGATGGACATATACTTCAAATTATTCCAGGATATTTATTTAATGAAAAATCAGGCATTTTTGGTATACGATGAGTGACTTCCTCAGTCATGTCAGTCTGATCTTGTCAACTCCACTGTTAGTGACCAACACAGTCATTGTACATGCTCAATGGCAACTATTAATAGGATCCTTCTATTTTCTGAAGGAGAGGATGTTTTTAGAAGGGAAATAAAGTCCGAAAACCATCATAAAAGTGGATTTTTAAAGATAGTTTTCGCTTTCTGTACCCCGAAAAATCGACAGAATAATTTTCTTAACTAGAATAGTGACTGCAAAAAAAAATCCCCAAGAACCTTTAAGTGGCGATCAGATACAACATTCTTTATATATGCTTATTCATTATAATGTGGGGGTGACCAACTAAAAAGGTTGGTGGTGGGGGTGGTTGAAAACTCAAACTCTGATGAAACATAAAGGCTACATGTAGTTATACAACTTTTAAGTTGTATACTATAAGCCTTTAAAAGCGACAATATGTTACAGAGCAGACTTTCAACAGGCATCTAAAACTAGCTCTCTGATTCCATGCCCTGTTGATCTTGATAATATCTTCCCTTTAAGTTTAATCAGCGTCTATAACTCCATGAGCGCATACTGCAATGTTAGCTGTGCAGCACTCAAATATAATAATATTGTTACATTTCTTTTTAACTTTTTAATTAATAACATCCAAACCTTGGGTAAAATTGCACCCACTCAGACCATGGAGGCAAGTAGCTGCAGTAACTGTATCTCATAGGACTCGTCATTGGGGTTATTTGACCTAGGAGCTACAGACTTGGACTTGGAAAGTTTGGGTGACCCTTCGGGGGAATTTTGGCTCCTTTTCAATATCTCAAAAAATTCTTAATTAGAATTCCCGGAAAGAATGTCGTATCCAACAGCCATTTTTAAGGGTTTTTTGGAATTTCTTTTACAACCACCATGGAGGTACCTCCATGCAACCACTAACTAGTTAAAAATGATTCCATCGATTTTTGGGGGTACAGAAAGCAAAAACTATCTTTAAAATCCCCTTTTATGATGGTTTTCGGACTTGATTTCCCTTCTAAAAAGATCCCCCACTTCAGAAAATAGAAGGATCCTATTATAGTTGCCACTGCGCATGTACAATGACCGTGTTGGTCACTTATGGGGAGTGTACGCGCAGACAACTGATGCAAACCGTGATGTCTGTTTATAAATTGGCCCCATAACATGGATACTTTGATTATATGGAGATAGGGGCCGTACATAAAGTACGTACGCACGAGGGGGGGGGGGGCTATTGACATTGCGTACAGGGGGGTCCAAGCCAATGCGTACCGTACGCAAACCGACAATTTGCTTTTAATGAATTATCATGAAATAAATGTACTATCTTATATAGATAACTACCAGGACCAGCTTTTGTGCATCGAAAAACAGTTATAACACAGTACCCTTCACCCCCAACCAAAAGTAAATTTATCTTCCCAGCGCTACCGCCAGCCAACTTCGGCCTACAGACCACAACATTACTAAAATAAAAAGACTGCTATGAAACCGGCAGTGTACACAGGAAACGTACAGGTGATTGATACAATGTATCAATTTCACCCGCGTGCTGTCGCTCACAATGTAATGTAGTACAGCTGTATACGATGTACCTGTAAATATTCCCATGGTGATGTAATCGACGGCTGCATGAGTTGTTTGTTAAACACTGAAAAAATAGTGGCTTGAAGCCTGCATTTATTTTGTCGTATAAAAAACACGGTCAGAATGGCTAGTACCGGGGGAAATTCCAACTCAGGGCGCTACGCTAAACTTGTGGAGATGTACAAAAAAGCAAATCCAACGAAGAAGAAACAGTTGCAACTAACGGAAGCACAAGATCAATCATCCTGGTCCGTTAATAAAAATGTTTGCAATTTTTTTTTTTCTGTCAACATTTTGTGATTTATTTCAGTCTTTGGATGCGACATGCGAATCATACTACTACAGCAGGTGTACTGTGACATTTAATGATGCTGGAATAAGGTAGTCTGAGAAGTCAAAAAGAGATATGGAATGCGTATGCGTACAACGGGAGGGGGGGTTGGAGCTACTGCGTATGCCATGCGTACAGGGGGAAGGGGGTCAAAAAAGTCGGCATTTCGTGCGTACGTACTTTATGGACGGCCCCATATTGTTAAAAATGTTGACAGCACGTGTCTTGAGAGAAGAGGGGTGATCAAGGTGGCCCCGTAATATGGATAATCTAGTGACGAATTAGTCATGTTGCTCGTGTTCTTAATGTACTTTCAATAGGTATGGACGGTACTACGGTACCTTGTGTATAGGGGTGGTACAATTGCTTAATTGCTCTAACCCTCAAGCATGTGCAAAGCCATGGCATGTACAACTTACACGGCTTGTAAAGTTGCTTGCTAACGGTAGGATAATGGAAACAAATCGCTAAGTCTAACTATAGCTTAACGTTTCCATAAAGTTTCCTTAAAGTTTCTGAAACATATTTTAAATTAAACAACATTATCATCACTGCATTTGCGGTTGAAATTTGAAACTCATTCGTATCAGGGCGCAACGAAGTTTGAATAACTTTTTTGAATTAGACCGTATGTTTTATTATTTTCTTTAATCCTTATATTTTTCTTTGTATCTCTTGGAACCGGTTCCGACCCGGAACCCGAACCGAACCGGTTCCTAAAATTGTGGAACCGCCTACCTGAAAATAACACGACGGGATC
The DNA here is from genome assembly GCA_029582265.1 of Zoroaster sp. YZ-2022. Lineage (NCBI taxonomy): Eukaryota > Metazoa > Echinodermata > Asteroidea > Forcipulatida > Zoroasteridae > Zoroaster > Zoroaster sp. YZ-2022. The sequence goes on from CM055818.1 coordinate 7,711,575, forward strand.
CGGGACTATCCACATGAAATTGAGAATGAAATGAAACGTTATATTTTTATCTTAAATAAACATAGAAACATAGGGCGAGAGAACAGTGGGTACGAGGTGTACAGTAAGCCCTGGAGACGAGGTTGCACACCACGTGTTTGAAATCATTGGACGGACGGTCAATTCAAAAGACATATCCACCCGGCCCGTGTCTGTTGTTAGACGTTCGTTTTAGACTCGGCGTATTGAACCATCGCGTTTCCTTCAACTCAAGCATGAAGTGCCCCTTCAAAAGAATATCTGGCGTAGATCGAGTGAGTTTTAAAAAAGAATTCTGGAACGCCAAAGGTAAGATTAGAACTTTACTTTCAGTTTTATCATCAAAATGGCAGCCATTTTGATTCAGTCGAAACAAAATGGCGGCCGACTCATTGGATATTTTGGGAGTCACAACCAATTTTGGAATTGTTAATTGGTTGAGCTTTTTGTGAATTGTGACTTTGGACATGCTATAATAACTACCAAACTTACCTTTGGTACACCGGCTCATTTAAGATTTAGATGCCTAAACAATTTTCATTAGATAATTTTTTTTCTATTATTATTATTAATTAAGCAAACAAATGAAATGGGAAGTAAGTAAGACTAATTGCGGTGACAACCATGTGGAATCTCAATTGAGTAGTAATTAGTTCTGAAAAGAACTGGAGGTACAACTAGACGTTTCGATCAGTATGCTCTGATCGTCCTCAAATGAAATGGGGCTAGACATTTCGACCCTTGTGACAACTTGACACCGACAGCTCGAACCTTGTGACAACTCTAGGCTTGGCGGGTACCTGGTTGTACCCGATTCTAAATTGAGAATCGGAATAGCGGTTCCACTCTTTTAAAGAACCGGGTACTCGCAAGAGTTGGTTCCGGAACCGAGTCCTTCAAGTACCTGGTTCCCAGAGCCACGACTCTAGTAAAATACCCGAGTCCCAGAGCCGGCTGGCAGCTGAGTCCCAGAGCCGGCTGGCAGCCGAGTTTCAGTCAGAGCCGGCTCCAGCAAAATACCCGACTCTGAGGACCAACCCGGCTCCAATTGAAATACGCAGTTGTCTGAGCTCCAACTCTAGAGCCGAGAACCGGCTCCAGTCAAAATACCCAATTCTCTTTGATGAGTGACCGACAAAATGTAACTCGAGACTGCAGCAAACTTGTGAAAGCGCCACACATGTATGCAACTAACTGATGCAAACCGCAATGTATGTGCATTAGTAGTGTTAGGGAGGACGAAAGCAACAGCGCCCTCACATCAAAAGTGCTGAAAAAACACCGTTATGAGCGATAATTTCTAACTTCAACAATTTATTTCTCACTAGGAAACAAAGCTACAACTCATAACACAGTAGATTCATGCACCATTTTCACTGTTTCACAATTTAAAAAGGTTTTGAATGAATTTTACCGTCAAGTTGAAGATGAAAACGAAGCCCGAAAATGGCCCAAAGCGGAAAAATGAACTTTCAAATTCGCCGCTCAAAAATTGTCCAATAAAAAAAAGCGGTAAGACCCACTTTGCGTTCCAATCATCAATCCTGACAATCTTGGTATCAAAATCAAGCTTAAAATTAGATCTGTAGCCAGAAAACTATTTCAAATGTACTTAAAAAAAATAATTAGGTCTTAAAACAAAAGAAAGACTATGAGACCGAATAATTTTGAATCTAACACTGGTACGGCCTTCACCCGTACCTCAATGGAATGCCCGTTTCGTGCTCTTTCCGACAGTATGTGGGTTGTACCTCGACATCGAGGTCCCATTAAGTTATAGCGATAATCATTTGACCTGTTCTGCGAAAAAAGTTGGTAAGCCATCCATGGTGAGTCATCAGTCTGGGAATTGCCTCACTTTTACGCACAGTAAACGGAGCCGGGATCAGACTGGCGACGTTTTGTTTACGCGTTGTCAGCCGGCTAGCCAGCGATGCATGAGTCATCGGTCTGGGATTCGTCTCACTTTTACGCGCATTAAACTGAGCTGGGATCGGACTAACCAGGCTTTTTTTTACGAGCGTGGTCACGCACTTGTTACAACCACAAGTTCGTGAAGTTTGAAGGCATATTTTAAAAATCTTAATTAATTTGGCATCAATGGCAACTAGTTTTCAGATTGATTGGGTGAAAGAGTAGGCTGGTTTCTACAGATGTTCCAAAAATGAAAAAAAATTGGCCAAATACTTTTCAAGATTCACTTCCTTGAAAATGGACAGTTTTTGTATAATGTTATTGAACTCCCAAAGGGTCCACAGGACACCATTGGAGGTTATGTACGTAACGTAATACGAGCTTGGACCACGCCCTTTAAATGACCTCTAAATCTGGAATGCCTGGGCCGATTTTCTTCAAACCAAAAGCTTCTGGGAATAAGATATCTGGTTTCAACACAGTGCAGGCCTGTTATAAGTTGTGGTTGATTTTTTTTTGGGATTGTCATCCCTAGTAGTATCAATATCATTGTGCGTCACTGAGTTATTTATAAATTGGCCCCATAACATGGATACTTTGGTTATGGAGATGTTGTTAAAAATGTTGACAGCACGTGTCTTGTGAAGTGGAATGATCAAGGTGGCCCCGTAATATGGATAATCTTGTGACGAATTAGTCATGTTGCTAGTGTTCTTAATGTACTTTCAATAGGCATGGATGGTGGTACAATAGACACAATCACAACCGGAGTCACGTGACTCATAATAATAGTGGGTATAAAATGTAAACAAACCAAGCAAGCGACGCGCAGTGAATGGAAAAGCATGGCTTCTTCCGAGTGCTTCTGCTGTATAAGGCACATCATAGATGTTGCATTTGTTGGTTGGAACACGAGTTTAAGTTATCTAAATCGATCAGAGATGTTCCCAATTTTAATTTCCAAACATTACGCACATTATCAATGCGCGAAGAAGTTTTTATCCGGAACTAGGGCAAGGCTCAGCCACCACTCATTTTGGGGCGATCTTCAATGTTTGTTCAACTCTTTTATATAAAAATACACCACAGACTTAAAAAAAAAAAAATGAAATTCACAACTTTAGGATAATGGAAACAAATCTCTTACTTAGCTTAATGTTTCCAAAACGTTTCCTTAAAGTTCAACATATTTTAAATTAAACAAAATTATCATCACTGCATTTGCAGTTGAAAATCTGATACCTTTGTATCAGAGACTCAACGAAGTTTGAATAGACCGTATGTTTGATTATTTTCTGTAATCCTTATGTTTTTGTTTGAATCTCTTTTTGTTTGAACCGGTTCCGACTCGAAACTGAGTGGGTTTTTTTTTTTTTACCGAACCGGTTCCAGAAATTGTGGAACTACCCAAGCCTAGACAACTCAACCTAAAAAAAACTTAACCCATGCGACAACTCAACCGTTGAGACAACTCAACCCTTTATAATTTATATTATTTAAGGTAAGATATCATGATTTATTAACTCTTTCACTATGCCTATGGTAATGGTGAGCTGCTCACAGTGCAGAGTGGGCCAGGGTGGGACCAAAGTGGGACCAAAACATCTCCTACCACCTACCACACAGTTATATATATATATATATATATATATATATAATATATATATATATAGAATCGGTTAACCGGTTAAACAATCCAAACTGCACTAACCGTTAAGAAATTTGCTTACTGGCTAACCGAAAACAATATTCAAACAATGGGAAGTTTATTGATGCTTTTTGATTAAAAATTTATACACATTTTTCCAGAATTTTTGATGGGTAGGTTATTGGTAAGTAATTTAGATGCATCTGCATGTTCATACATACATGCTATGTTTAAAAACACATTTTTAACAAATTTGATCATGAAATCAGTGGGACTTTATCTTTTTTGCATTGTATTACAGGGGCAATATCATCACGAACCAAGCAGACTTTCAACAGGGCATGGAATCGATGTTCCAGTTTAAGATGAACACAGTGATTGAAAGTTAATAAGTAAGCAACAGCATCGGTTTATGACTTTATCATGTGAGGTATTATTTTCAGTCACTGAGTTTTAATCTAAATTTAACACTCCGATTTCCATGCCTTGTTGATCGTGACGATATTGTCTCTTTAAAGTATTAAAACAATTAACCCTCCTACTTTTGGTACCTTTTTCATACAAGTTGATGCACCATTTGAAACCATTCGCTTTTGTGGTTTTGAATGGTGAAATAACTGTGTACAGTATTGATTCCCCAAATGTTTTTGAATGGTAGGCCAGCTAATACAAAACCTTGTTTGGATCTTTCCAAATGGTAGTACAGCTATAAATACAAAACCTTGTTTGGATCTTTCCAAAATACAAAACCTTGTTTGGATATTTCTAAGTGGTGAATCAATGGATCCTCTAGGCTATGCTGGTGACTTGAGTGAATGGTTTTGAATGACAGGTCTGCTATACCCTAAAGACCTGAGTGCCATATTTTTAAGTGGCAATTACTTGTACACTGGCCACCATGTGTTAAAACTCCATAGGGTTGCCGAGATGATGGATAGTCCACTTTATCTACATAATGTTTTTGTAAACACTGCAGGTTTTGTTTTTCCAAGACTGTGTGTGTGGTACTTGAGGGTAAAAACCAAAGATAAGGCTAGACTATACTAAAAACAAGTGTACAAAAAAAATGGATAGCATCTTTTGATCTGAGCATGTTCCATTTTTGGAGGGGTTTAAATTTCTCTGTTATTGTATGTTTTTAATTGTTTTGATATTATTCATAGTTATTATATAACTTATTAACAAGAAAACAAAGTTACAAGATTTAACAAAGAAATGCAAGGGTATATAAGGCCTGCTTCACAGACTTGTACTATACTAAGCTTCTGTGAATCTACTGAGCCAGAAAGAAAACACAAAACAAAACCCGAAAACACAACATTTTTATCTGAATCAACCATCCATAAAGACTCAATATTTACGAACCAGTATTTGAATAAGCCACTGTGTAGTACTGTACATTCACCATTTGAAACCATTCGGCTATGTGAAACATACCAAGGTGTTGTGTATCAACCATTCAAAAACCATTTGAATGGATTTGAATGGTAGTAAAGCTTGCTACCAACATTTTTCAAATGGTATCACTATGTGTGTACAAAACCAATGGGCATTTTTGAAAGTGGAAATTTTGAATGGTCTCAATTGGTGTATCAGTAGGAGTATGCTTATACCTTTACAGACAATTATCTTTAAATTTTCCATACAGTTTTTCATCAACTGTTTGTGATACATTGTATCGAATCGTTAAGACTGCAAAGGGCCTGGCAGTGGCTGCTTCAAACACAGGAGGAAAGTTTGCCTAATTGTTTTACTTTAATAAAAACGACACAGTAAAGAAAAGATTGATTTAAGTATGGTATCCTCTGTATTATAAAAGTCAGTTTTGCACCAAGCCTCATTAGTATCCATATGAAAAGGGCCTATTTAATTTTGCAATAGAATCATCATGATAAATGTTAGTAATATTTAGGTGTTCGACCGCGCAGCGCGAACACCTATTGTTTTTGTACTGTTTTTTTTTTTTTTACTTCTTAATCTCAGTGGCGACTGTCCGGCAACAAAGGCATCCTTGCAAAGCATTTACAGCCTTCAAACTTAACACATGAACAGAACATAACAAGATGACGAAACCGTTTTCTGTGATGTCATGATTACGTCATCAGGTGTCGAATTACGCTAAAAAGTAAAATATTTAAAACGTTTCATATACGTTGCATGAAAGAATCAAAGTTCGTATAGCGCCGCAAAAGGCTGAATACGGGCGCTAGTCTGGGCCATTACACAACACACGCACACAGCGTCGATATCGATTGTACATGTTGTAACCAAATATCGTGTAGTACACGATATTTGGTTACAATGGAGCTACATGTCTATATCGACGAGTTTATGCGTGTAATGCAGTGGTGCCCATGGCCCAAACGTCATTTTTTAGGCTGTAAAATGGATTGCCAACACCGTCATAAAGAGTAAGTATCTTGAATTGAAGTTACTTTTTAAGAGGATTTCCTGTATTTATCTTCGTGTTTTTTATACAAGAAAAACCATTTTAAGCTGTCCATTCGTCGTTGCATTGTGCCTGTTTAACTAACATGACTAACGTTAGTTAGGCCTCACGTGAACATACTTTGGACAGTAAACAACTAACAAAATATGTCACCAAAATGTATTTAGAATATAAATAAGGATAGGAAAATTCAGTTGTTAAGGTTATGGCAATTATTCAGTAGACATTTTATGCCATATATTTTGTAATTTTTGTTTTCCAAAAATCTTCAGTTTGTGCACAAATTAAATAAGTAGCCTAGCGATTGTTTACTGCACTTTTCCTTAATTTTGTACCCTTCTCAGATACAAATAAACTTACATAGACAATTATTTCACAGGAAAAATGCACAATATTCATGACACAATACATGTACTTGTAGGTCCTGCTCCCGAGGCCTCTCTCAGACATCACTCACATCACAATCACATGAAATTATGAGTATATGAGACTCTGCAATTACCTTAAATACCTTTCTCTTTTGATGAGAGTTTCGTGCGAGAATATTTCTTTAATTTATTACTCATTGTCAAGAATAATTGTGTGCAATTTTGAAAACAAACAATGCCCTTTTCAATTTCAATGGTCCAGCTACTCTAAAATTATACACTATTTTCCCCATTCACATAAATTAGAACTTCTCTGAATTTTCAAATACTTTATTCTTGGTCCATGTTAGGGCTGTGCGTTTTCGGATATTTTTGGAACCGGATACCCGAAATCAGGAAACTTCGGATACCCGGATACCCATTTTCATTTTGTTTGAAACATGCCTCCAGTAGTGTACAAATACATGTACTGTAAATGGTAACAAATTGACTTTTACAATGCAGAGGATACCATACTTAAATTGATCTTTTCTTTATTGGAGTGCAATCTCTTGAATTTAAAGATAATTGTCTGTAAAAGTGTAAAAATTATATTGTTCAAGAGTCACAGATTTCTGTTCGCACCACTCAAATGTTAAGTCCGAATTTTAAAAAGTCGTTTGCGGGTAATTGGAACCAAAAAATGGAACTGGGTAATGACCGTTTCGGTCGAGTATCCGGATACCCGGCACAGCCCTAGTCCATGTACTTATAAAACCTTCCTATTATTTTTTACAGCATGTTCACTGTGACATATTATTTTCCTCATTCACATAAATTAGAACTTCTCTGAAATTTCAAATACTTTATTCCATGTACATAAAACTTAACTATTATTTTTTACAGCATGTTGACTCCGATGTATCATGGCTCAGACTGAGTTCCAGCCTACAGTACCCCAACACGGCGTTGACACCACATCCAAATGCAGTATCGTAACTGTTCAAGTCATCAACAATCCTCAGTTTCTAGGCTACACGATGGTATGGTTTAATGTCTTATGTTAACAGATCGTTTGAGAAGGGGCCTTCATACCAATGATGAACATTTCATTTAGTTGTTTATTACAAAAAATTAAGGTTTAGTATAATTTGTTATTTTTTGCTATAGCAGTACTGGCATTTCAGTCCAAGAGAAGGGGTGTATCTGATAACCACCTTTCCAATCCATGTCAGTTAAACAACATTTCTTTAAATCGAAGCCCTTACTCCTATTTTCAATCTTAAATCTTTTTTAGAAAGGACAGAAACATCTTGCAACTTCAGCTATGCAGAATTGATGCTGGGTGTGATTTTCGACATAATGAAGCACCAGTCGACTGTCAATGGAATTGGTAATTTGGGCCCCTTATACTTTTATTGCTTGTTTGCCCCTCCCCTTCCCTAGTTCTTGGATTCTATAGTGCTGCAATGATAGACCAAAGAATTTTAGGGGGAAAAAAATGTGTTGGTTCATCACCAGTGGCAGTACATGCCATCACCAAGAACTTGGGGGGAGGGGGCAGACATTTTATTCTAAAATTACCGATTCCAATGACAACCCCTGAATGTCACCCATTCAGGACTGTCACTAAATCGTACATACAGAGCGTACATTTATTATAAATGCAGATTGATTCTGTTCTCTTATCAACAAAGGATCATGGTTGGGTTCATTTACACTGGTCATTTCACTTGTTACATGTGTAAGACCATGTACACTCATTTCTAGATTGTTTACAAGTACATGTAGGTTAAACAGGTCAACAAAGTGGTTTCAATTGTGGGGGAGGGAAGTGTGTAACCACAAAAGTGAAGTTATGAAACCCAACAGACAGTTAAAATAAATATGTATTTCATTGCTTTATTAGCAATTTACAAGCATCCATACAACTCTTTGATTATTTCAATGTCTAACAATTTATGTACAAAATGGCATCTGATCTTTACAGACATTTTGCCAATCATGTGTACAACCTTGAAAAGTTAAAAATGTTGGCTTCATTTAAATCTAAAATTGAAAGGTTTTTCCATAAACATAGTGAAAATGGCAACCAATTATCAGATTTGATCCAGTGGATATATATTCTGTTTTCTTGTCAACAAAGGATCATGGTTGGGTTCATTTACACTGAAGTCATTTCACTTGTTACATGTGTAAGACCATGTACACTCATTTCTAGATTGGTTACAAGTACATGTAGGTTAAACAGGTCAACAAAGTGGTTTCAATTGATTGTGGGGGAGGGAAGTGTGTAACCACAAAAGTCAAGTCATGAAACCCAACAGACAGTTAAAATAAATATGTATTTCATTGCTCTATTAGCAATTTACAAGCACCCATACAACTCTTTGATTATTTCAATGTCTAACAATTTATGTACAAAATGGCATCTGATCTTTACAGACATTTTGCCAATCATGTGTACAACCTTGAAAAGTTAAAAATCAATGTAGAATTTGTTTTCAAATTTTATAAATTATTTTATAAATTATTTGCAGTATAGATGAAAACAAAGACAGTTTATAAGCATGTCACAATAAGGAGATGCTTGATGACAGTGACACTATCATTGTCAATTTATCATTATATTTTTGTTATAAACTTGACCTGAAAGTGAAGTATAATATAAATAAAGATCACTCTCAGTATATAAACATGCAGTCCATCAATTAAATTAATTTTTGTACAAGACTTAATAACAAGAGATAAATACCAATGTGGGCTTAATTTAAATCTAGAATTGAAAGGTTTTTTCATAAACAAAATAAAAAGGGCAAGCAATTATCAGATTTGATCCAGTAGATATAATTACACTTAATTTTGTTTGAATTGGGAATTATTTACTTTTTGACAACTCTTCTGCGGGGGGCAGGGGAAGATGGAAAGCATGGATGCAAGCTTTCTTCCAACTTTGTCATAGTAGTTATAAGCTTGTTTTCTAATGAAAGGCTAATTAGCTGATATCCATACAAGCTTTGAAGACTGCAGACAGCTATTTGACATAAGCTGTATTGTTTCTTCTCCACCCGGCTACGGCTACGGCTACGGCTGTGCTTTGAGTAAACTCTGTGGTACCTGATACGTGAACATGAAATGCACAATTATTAGCTAACTTTGTATTATGTTCCATGTAGGGAAAAATTAATCACAACATGGAAATGGAAATCTCAGGAGTGTAAAGACTCTTCTCTCACGGGCTAACTTTTCCTTGGTAAAGTTGGAAAAACAAGGAAAGGGGAAATATTTATATGCTCTTCCATGCTTCAGTGTCTTCAGTATTTAAACCCCCAGCTCCCCCAAACAATTTAACCCACACTTCCTGCTCTTTGAATTTGCAGCCAAGTTTAATCCAGTTACTATACATGTAGTCCCCTTATACCCTAAATCAACTTTAGTGACTTTTACATGTATGCCCATAATAACGCTGAATAGGTTGATCTGGCTGCCTACAACCCTGGCAAACTATTTTCATATGAGTGATTTTTAATGTCGATTTATCATCTAGCATGCTTTTTGAAAAGCATAGTGTTCCAAGTCACACTTCTTAATTTCTAATTTATTGCTTAAATCTCACAGCTTTTCCAAGTTCAACAGCCAATATCTCAAGAACTAAAAGACCTATTAGAAAACAAAAACACAATTGAATTCCTTACATTAATAGCTTGTAGTTCTTGTGAAATGAGTTACCATAATTAAATGCTTTGCCAATGGTCCAATTAGTGGCACACTAAGTAACGATTTTACAAATTTTAAAAGGTCATATATCATAGCTTCAGTTTAATGTATAAGTTGACAAATTTGTTATTTTTTCATAATCATGAGGTCATATATGACCTTCAGACCACCTAATCTGACCTTTACTTGCTGTCCAAACAGGAAGTTCAAATTCAACACATTCTAACGCAAAATTGATATATCTTTTGAATATGAAATTGATATTGTTATTATAAAAGATGATAAACCATTGCACAATATAATTTTACATCATCGTTGATAATTTGATTGAACCGGAAGTTGACTCGAACACCCTGTGTTTGTTCAAACAAACACTTAAGCTCTAGTTGTATTTGTTATTGTTTTTTTGTTTTAAGAACAAAAAAATTATGATGGAGAGCTGGAGGCCAACAATATTCCCTTATGGTGAGTAGTGCAGAGAGGATAAGTATTCAAAATAAGCACAGTTAAAGATAAGGTATTGAATAATAACATTTATTTTAAAACTTACTCAGTGTAAAGCTAATGTTTTTAATCTTCACTGTAAATAATTTTGCATGAGGTGCTTTCTGTTTGTTTGTCATTATAGTACTTTGTCTTGTTTCCATCTATGTTTGTCAATAGGTTAGGAGTATCACCAAACCCAAAAAGT
>CM055818.1:7722858-7742167 GCA_029582265.1 Zoroaster sp. YZ-2022
TCTGGATGGTGATGTTGAAGGTGTTGCCAGTGGGAGTAGATGAGTCTAGCATGTCCTCTTGTCTTGGATCAACCTGAGAAGAGGCATTCTGTATTCTAGGTTTCTTTTCACCTTGATGCATTGTTGTTGCTTTCCTTTTCCTCCCTGTGTATTGAGGAGAATATCACATTTGAGGTCATTGTAGTGCTTTGAAATACAAATAAAAACTTGGCTTTAATATAACATCTGCTCAAAATGTACCTGTGTAAATATGCTTAAAATAACATTACAAAAACAGTGCATGAGAGAGTTTTGACCTTTTGCTAAAACCAAACCTAAATCCTCCATTGTTATAAAGGCAATGAGATCTGTTATTCAAACAAACAATATCGTCACAATCAGAGCTGACTTTCAACAGTGCGTGGAATCAGTGTTCTAATTTAAGATGAAAACAGTAACATGACCTTCTCATGTGGGGTATTCTTTTCAGTCACTGAGTCAATCTAAAACTAGCACTCTGATTCCATGCCCTGTTGATCGTGAGGATACTGTCCCTTTAAAGTTTGATACAATACAGGTTTTTAATTCACAGAGTCTACTTACCCATGCTGGTATGTTGACATGTTTGAGAGTAAGATGTGTCACTAGCAGTTGGAGAAGCATGGCTTTCCATTCCATAGCTTGAACATGATGGCAACTGATCATCATCAGCACCTGTAGCAATGCTGTAACCTAGTTTAGAAAGAAACAAATTCAAGGTTATGATCTCTGAGCACTGCTTGCTTCAGTTGTAAATGTGTTTGTCTGTAGGATCTCTTAAACTCCAGTCTGTGCAATTCATAGCAGACAGATATTCAAAACAAACGAGGACACATGGACATCATGAATGAAATTAAATCAAGAGGATCGCAGACAACTAATTAAAACTATCATTATGTAAGAGTTCCCTTTGATTTACCTTGTTCTTGTAATGCACGTTCTGTTTCATTAATGACATCAATAACATCTTTCCTGCCAATCATTTCCATTATTTCTTTCAGCTTTCTGTAATCACCAACTCTTATTATTCTCTTGTACTCCAAACTCTTCAGCAACTCTGCAACTGTTTTTATTCCCTCCAACTCTCCATCCTTGAAACCGCCAAATTCATGAGCTTTGACTGTATCTTTCATTTTGACAAAATTGAATGTTAATGTTTGGCTTAACTTTAGGCATAACTCCGCATGTGATGTTGGTGTAGCCGTGAGATCCATGCTGCATTAACTTTTACCGGTACTTCAAAGAGAAAAGTTAATTCCTCCAAGAGAAAATCTAGGAGAAAACAACAAAAATTGAGATGTACATCCACAATGCAAAAGTTAATTTCAAAATTGTAAGTAAGCCATGTACAAATAATGATTTTTGTTTTCACGCTCAAATAAATGTGGCTGAGACCATGGAGCCTATATTAATGTACAAAATACAAAGTTGGTGATGGTATCAAATGATAAATTATTAAAATGCTCTCATTTTAGAGAAATTCACAAATTAATTTTAATTCAAAACACAATTTATTCTCTAATTTTGAAGCAAAGTTCTGACAGACCTTGTGCTTATTCATTATGTGACAATTTTACTATTACAATAGAGAAGCATAACACCTTCACTTTCAATCATTGGCATCTGTGGGTGACCAACTAACAAGGTCGGTGGTGGAAGCGATTAAAAAAAAGAGAAAAACTATTTTCAGATTCTGATTAAATTTAATGGCTAGTTATACAAATTTTAAGTTGTATGTATAAGCCTTTAAAGGGACAATATCATCACAGAGAAGACTTTCAACAGGGCATGGAATTAGTGTCCTAGTTTAAGATGAACACCGTGACTGAAAATTACTGGCCATTTATGCAGAAGCCAAGGTAAATATGGGGTATCATGCGGGGTATTATTTTCAGTCACTGAATTAATCTAAAACTAGTACTCTGATTCCATGCCCTGTTGACAGTGACAATATTGTCCCTTTAAGTGTAATCAGAGTGTACAAGTACAAGTGTGTATATTGCAATGTTAGCTGTACATCCTCAAATATTGTTACCTTTTTTTTGTGGTTTTTTTGTTTTTTACTTTTTAATTAATAACATCCAAACCTTGGGTAAAACTGGACCCACCCAGACAGTGACCAATGTATACTGTACTCTGTAGCCTTTCCCCACCAGTGTGGTACGGACACGCCCCCTTGGCCGGGGGCGTGTCCGTGCCACACTGGTGGGGCAAATTGTAGCCTTCCATATATTTCATTTTTATGGGCAAAACTCAGCTTACCACATGTTCAATCTAGAACTGTGCTAAAGCCAGATCTCCATGTATGAAGAATGAAGGCACAGTTGAAGGTCTTGGCATGCTTTTCCGTTGTAGTACTAGTACTACTACACTAAGTAGGCCTACTACTCGTCATTGTCTTCGTCAAATCTGCGTTGAAGAGCTGTTTCACAGGTAGTTTGTTGCGTGGCTGACGCCCCATCCAGTGACAATGTTGAGCAAGTCAACAAAGGATGGTGTTGACGTGCTGTAGTCTACTCTAGCCATGGCCTTCGAATAACATTTGTTCTGATGAGTGTTATTCTTTTGACAGTCCTCCAGGAGTGCAACTCTTCTTATACTTTCTGCTTGCAGTCCTTCCTTGCACACTGTAGTCGTGTAGACTTTCGAGGAATACAAAAATGGCATAACTTGTACGTTGTTAAGTTTAGCATTGCATTTCCGGTTTCCTCGTATTGGTCATTGACCTTGTTGAAAGAGGGCGCTGTGTAATGCAGAATGACAGTATCGAATTAGGGGTTCACTCCAGTGACAAATTCATGCGCAGAGCTGTTTATCATAATTTGTATGTCTTTTTTTCTGAAAAATACAAAGATTTAAGGCCCATACATTCGAAGGATTGTTTAAAAATAGTCCAACATCATGCATGACCTGTGGGGTCCTAATTGACTTTGCTCAAGTATTTTGTATACACTAGGATAGGCCCTGAAAAAGTAGTCCTTGCTTCCAAGCGTACGTATAGTGAATACTTTTCAGTGTGGGCGTTGGGGGCGTTTTCACTAGTGTTTGTGTAGAATGGTGTAAATCTAGAGCTAGGGTGGTTTCCTAGTAACTCGACGGGCCTCTGGGACTATCTTTCACGCACAATGTTTGTATGAATTGGGACTGTATGAATAAAACATTATGTCGTCACAGGTTGGGTCATGACTCATGACACTTTGCATTATTATGTATGCATTAGGACAATAATGTGGCAGGTACATATCAAGCCATTAATCTGCGGTAATTCATTGGGCAAGCTATTTTATAAAAGGAAATTATCTTACGTCAATGGATCGTGTATGAAAAACATAGAGGCATAGTCTTGAACCAAAACTAGGATGATAGAGCAGTGATGAGGTCAGAAACTGCGCGAAAGGCCTGGGGACGAGGTAGACTAAAATTTACATAATAATAATACGGATGCTAGAGAGATGGCCAATCAGGAGGCCACAAAACCTATTACTAACAGGTTACACTCGCTTAAAATTCTTTCTGTAATATTCATTCGGTATTAAATTTGTATAGTGCTCGGTACGTAAACAGTATTTGAAGTGATAGGTAAATTTAATGAGATCTTAGAGTTGTAAAAAAGCACAAAATAAAATACATAATTCCTTCTCTACAAAAAACGTCTTACCTACAGTTTACCTCTACCAAAATGTGCTAATAACCTGTCGGACACATTTCAGTCAGCCTACAAACCATTTCATGGAACGGAAACTGCTCTTCTTCGCGTCAACAATGACATTTTATCTGCCATGGATGAGGGGGAAATCACTGCATTAGTTTTGTTAGACTTAAGCGCCGCTTTTAACACTGTCGATCATAAAATCCTTCTCTCCCGCCTTCAATATCATCTTGGAATACATGACACAGCCCTGGATTGGTGTAAAAAGTCCTACCTTTTAAATAGGCCTCAGCATGTTTGTATTGGTAACGCTATCTCCGAGCCTGTTACTCTTGACTATTCTATACCCAAAGGCTCTGTGCTCGGCCCACAGTGGTTTACTGTTTATACCTTTCCAGTTCGTGATATCATTTTGAAGTATAATTAAAATTACCATGTTTACGCTGATGACACGCAGCTTTACATTACTTTTAAATCTTCTCAAGAACCTGCTGATTCCTGCATTAAAACACTGGAGAAATGTATTCAAGAGATTCGAACTGGTTGGATGAAACAAAACTTCCTGAAATTGAACGATGAAAAAACAGAATTTGTTCTATTTGGATCACGTCAGCAATTGTCTAAAGTTTCTCTTCCATGTATTACAATTGGTGACTCGCAGATAACCCCCTCATTACATGCACGTAATTTGGGTGTTATATTTGACTCGACGATGACTTTAAAACCACATATCTCCAGTATTTTTCGCATATCATCATTTCATATCAGAAATATAAACCGAATTAGGAAATACTTGAATAAAAGTGCTGCAGAACAAATTATACATGCATTTGTCACATCACGGCTCGATAACGGGAATGCTCTCCTTTACGGTCTTCCGCAGAATCAAATATCTCGTCTTCAGCACATACAAAACACAGCAGCTCGTGTTGTGACTTTGTCCAGAAAGTCATGCCATATCACGCCAATCTTGAAAGAACTGCATTGGCTTCCCCAGGCTGTTTCACAGAGAATTGTTTTTAAACTTATGCTAATTGTTCACAAATCTTTTAATAACATTGCTCCAATTTATATTTCTGAACTACTTAAAGTCTACACTCCATCACGCAATTTGCGCTCCAGCAACATGTCACTCCTCAAGGAACCAACTTCAAAACGGAACTGGGGTGATAGGTCGTTTTCTGTCGCAGCTCCGAGACTCTGGAATCATCTTCCAACTAAACTCAAATCTTGTCATAGTATAACCAGATTCAAGTCGATGCATAAAACTCATCTTATGTCACAACTCTTCAAAGATGATGTATATTTGTAATTGCATTGTAGGTACATGTATCTCGGTACATAATTTGTTTTCCCTATGCTATCATTGTATATTGTTTGTATTAATGTTTTTTCTTTGTTTCCGCGCCTTGAGCGCCCAGCAGGGTGGATATGTGCGCGCTACAAATCTTTATTATTATTATTATTATTTAAATGGAATCGTTGAGTACATCTCCTCCAACTGCAAGTAGATGGTTTAGTTTGAATATCAATATTCATATTATGGAAGGCTTTCCGACCAATCAGATTGTTCCGTCCACTTTTGGACTAATTCGCAATAGGGTGTGTACAAACCGACGAACAACATTCCCAAGTCTGTGATCGAAGGTTAATGTTTAATGCGATACTGCAGAGCCGTATTGGCTTCAGGCGCGGGCAGACAAAAAACCACGATCACAGACTTGGAAACAAGTCTAGGGACGAGGTTGCACACCACGTGTTTGTATTGTAATCGTACCGTTGGCCAACGGTCATTTCCAAAGACGTGTCACGTCACGATCACGGCACTCGGTCCGTGTTAACTTATTTAGATGTTCAGTTACACTGAACAACGATACGGCTAAACCATCGCGTTTCCCGTGAGCATGAAGTGCCTCTTCAAAAGAATATCCGGCGTAAATCGAGTGAGAACATAGTTCTAAAAAGGAATTTTGGAATTGGAAAGAAAATACACGACTTAGGTTAGGCTAACGCCAACAAAGGTAAGAACTTTAGAATTTGACATTCAATTATCATAAAAATGGCAGCCATTTTGATTCATTCCAAACAAAATGGCGGTCGACTCAGTGGATATTTTGGAGTCACAACCAATGTTTTGGAATTGGTCATTGCGTGGTTTAGCTTTTTTGTGAATTGTGACTTCGGATGTGCTATAAGGCCAAGAGAATGAAAGTCATAGATTTGCGTCCGGGAAATTTCGAAAACACATTATTCATTATTCATTCCGTGCGGGCCGCACACACAGGCATAGATACAAAGGCTCAACAGCGAACGTGTTGTGCATGTGAAGCTTGAAGGCAGTACAGTTGCAGGTGTGCGGATCGGACGGAGTTTACCATACAGTTTTAGCGCAATGCGACCTTTTTTGTGAACGACGTACGCGGGACTAAGACTGTAAGAGAACATGTGCTAATGATTATACTATAGCGCACATACTGGTGGAAATTTGGTAAAAACTTCGTTTTACTAATGTGGATGATTTGGAACTAAATTTGTTTTGGTGGAAATACCTTTTTTTGAGCAAATAATGATTTTTTTGGCAAATAATGAAAAATTTAGGTGGTAGCTTTCAGGACATGTGGGCGGTGGATGCAAATCTATGACTTTCATTCTCATGGCCTAATAATTATGTGACTGTTCTGACCAAACCATTTGGTACGGCTCATTTAACTGATTTAGGGACCTAAACAATGTAATTAATTGTAACTGCTGTTGAATTTCAAAGATCAATGTTTACCAATGTTGATTGTTTACAACTGTAAAATGATGGTGTTGTCAGACTTAGTGCATGCGCATTTAAAATAAGCACCGTCGATATCAAAATTTTCAATAATCGATATATCGGAAATCCAATATCGAGTATATTCGATATATCGATTATCCCATGTAAAAGTTAAAAACCATAAATTAAAAATATATATATATATTTAACGGAAATGGAAACTGCATCCAATATGACAAACTATGCCTTCACAAATTTCCCGAAAGCGGCAGCATTTTTTAACTACTAGTTTACTGCAGGCTGTGAGAAAATAGTCACAAGCTCTCTCTCCCATACAAGATTTCTGGCTACGCAACTGGCAGTCCCGGACATCACAGGGGAGCCTCCCTAGCAACAGTATTTCTAGGCAACCAAGTTGGAATATGCACCTGTGGCTCAATCACTCCAGTTGCGGTGGAAGGAATGTCATATTCATGAAAGCATAAATTGTCCGTGATGAAAGCAACCAATGGCATATTTATTTGCCGGGAACCGGCTCATTTCATTGGTTGAGATATCATTGCTATTCTTCAGCAAAGAACACTCGATTTTAATACAGGCAGCATGTCCTCAAAGTCCGTGGCCTTTAGCTGAACCCGAAATAGATACTTTGTAACAAACAAGAGATGCATTGTATCAATTTAAACAATGGGGCTATCAATCATTCTCTGGAAAGGCTTTTTCGGAGCTGAGATTTTATTTGGGCATTTTTTTTTCAAAGACCAGGGAAAATTTTACACGAAAAATGAGGGAAACTGAAATGACATGAAATTTCACTCCCGTTTTGTGTACATGCACATGGATATCCGATTCAGGCATCCTTTCATCGGCGGATTTAGTGGGGGAGGTCACGGAGGTTGGCCTTACCTATCCACTGGCATATTGTTGCTCGGCATCTGTGACAGTGCACATACAAGGACCGCTGATGGGGGGGTGGGGGCGAGAGAATTAATGTAACAAAATATTAGACACAACGGAACTTCGTCAAACCACAAAAGATAAAAACAAACTCAATTCTCACGCCTTTCTCCAAGCGTGTTTTTAATTGCTTTTTATTTTAATCAATTACAGCGCCGGGCATTACCGGCAAGAACATGTAGGAAAATATCACACAACGGAACTTTTTCAAACCACAAAAAATAAACAAATCTCATGCCTTTTTCCAGAACAAATTGCTCATCATCTTTATTATTTTCATCAATTACAGCGATGGGCGTTACCGGCGAGAGAATGTAGGAAAATATATAAGGGACAACGGAACTTTCTCCAAGCCAAAAAAGGGCAGCTTCTTTTGAGGTTATGCATTATATGGGATAGACCACGAATTCCAGCGAAAGCAGAGCACTAAGCGTCGCCGCTCGGTATTTGCGCGATGTTTTTATTCTCACTCACAAACACAATTTGCCGCCGATTTTGTGATTGAGTAAGCCATAGCCCTGATAGGGCGATTTTTAAATAGACATATTATTTTGCGAAATCTCTGCTCATGAAAAGTTTGTACACAGATTGGCCGATGCTCTGAGAAATGTCGGGGAAATCCTCTTTCTTTTTTAGACATCTTTCAGCAAGAAGTTACAGGGCCTGCAATAAATTATTCTCAACAACAGGTCGCTGATGACAACCTGCTGTTCACTGAATTTTTTTCAATTTCCAAATCTGACAAAATTAATGAACAATTTATGTTGGGTAGAATGTCGTATCCGACCACCACTTTTTCTCATTCAATATAACCAATAAAGTAATCTTACCTACCTCATAAGATGGAGAACATATGGATGATGATGTACAAATACTTAAAATTATTCCAGGATATTTATTTCATGAAAAATCAGGCATTTTTGGTATACGATGACTTCCTCAGTCATGTCGGTCTGATCTTGTGAACTCCACAATTAGTGACCAACACAGTCATTGTACATGCGCAGTGGCAACTATAATGATCCTTCTATTTTTTAAAGGAGAGGATTTTTTTTAGAAGGGAAATAAAGTCCAAAAACCATCATAAAAGTGGATTTTAAAGATAGTTTTCGCTTTCTGTACCACCAAAAATCGATAGAATAATTTTTTAACTGGTTAGTGGTTGCAAAAAAATTATAAAAAAGCCCTTAACCCTTGTATACATGCAGTCTCCAAAATGCTGCAAAAAAAAAATTCTAAGTACACAATGCTTTTTGTATGCATGCCTCAAAATATTGCATACTGTACAGAAGAATGGTACATGGATACCCCAAAATGCCCCTCGGGTCTGGGACATAAACAAACTGTTTTGACCTTCACACAGTACATGTATACTGCAAGTTACTGCACTGGTTTATTTCAAGTTAGCCTTGCAATGAAACAAAGCAGGTGGCTGCTTCAGTTTACCTCATCTCTCTGAAGAGCCTTGGGCTATGCCATTAATCATTAGATAAGGTGTGTACCACAATATGTCCCAGTTGTGACATTTTGAAGTATGGGTCCACTTTGTAAAGAACTACACTGATAGTATGAGGGTTAAAAAGTGTTTCAAAGTAAACTACTCAAAACAATTTAGGGAACACCGGAATAATGTTAGTTAAAGTAAGATAATTTATTTCAGATAAACACAATGTTTCACAGAATTGATGAGAAACAACTGCACAATGAAACAGATGATAAAGGATGCATGTAGTGATTACACATTTCATGACATGACTACTGAAAGAGAGAGGGGGTTGCAAATGAAAATCCCGGTTCATGGAACATTTCAAACCTATTTGATGTTAAAAATCCGGTGTTCCCTAAATTGTTTTGAGTAGTATATCTGAAAAATGTTGGAGATTGCCAAAATACCAGTGGCAAATGTTTTCCTAGTCTAGATCACGTAATAGATCAGTTCTACAGTGGAGCTGTTGGCATTACCTTAAAATCTGAAACTGGTTAAAAGGATCGTATTTGGGCAAACGGGCGGGAAGACATTTTGTGTATTCAAAGGCAAAGGTATTAACAATGAAACATTTTTGTTATGTTTGTTTACAACCAGCCAGGTAGACTAAAGCATACCATTTTGGGCAAGCCCTTATTGTCTCAACTTTACTATGAGTAAATCTGATCAATTATATTCTTTAGATGCCATGGATGGATCCAGGATCTCAAAAAATCCAGGTAGCACATGGCAAAGAAAGGTACATGTAGGCACACTGTCAAAAATGGAGGCATTAAAAACTTATGGTGATAAAAAAAGGGGAGTTACATGCCTCCTTTACTCCCTCCTTGGATCCGCCAATGTGAGAGGATCACTCAAATCAAGTCAGTTGATTACTTTCAACATTGCTGGACAATTGCTGTACATTATTCGTTCCTCTTTCATTCATCCCCCTAGCTTCCCCTGCATCCTACCTCTCATTCTGCTTCTTGGAGATGCAGCCCTTCTCGCAGTTCAGATATGTGATGTGGGTTTTTTCTGTCATATACCTAGTTCAGTTGTCTAGGTTTGTCTAGTTTATTTTTTTCAGCCCCATTCCCTCATTCTGAGATTTTGAAGGTGTTTAATTTTTTGAAATAAATTTGCCCCCCTCCCGTTTCAGTTCTGTGTCAACCACTGAAGTAACTCACCAAATTATCTTTCAACCTCCCCCCCCCCCTCCCCCCCCAAGATACCCTTAGCACTGGTGAAAACTTAGTTATGCCAACTCTGCATGAAAATCAAGCAATTGGCTGACATACATGTGGTTTGAATTAGGCTGGGGGTGGTTTCAGCGGGTACCCGATTTTCAAATTGAGAATTGGAACCATGGCTCCAACTAGAATTGGGTACACACAAGTGTCGGTTCCGGAGCTGAGAGCTTCAAATACCAGATTTCCAGAGCAAAATATAACTCTTGACTGCAAGTGAACTTGCGAAGGTAAACTCATAATGTATTTGTCTTAAACATATTTTAAATTTTACAACAACATGATCATTACTGCATTTGCGGTTGAAACTTGAAACTCATCAAGGCTAGTAAGCAGGAGGTCGTGGGTTCGAATCCCGCCTGAGTCGCCTGTGTAGTTTTTCACAGACACTCGGAAAGCACTGTTTTTACACTGTGTTTTCAGCCATATATTACAACTGTTAATAAAAGACGATATACAAAATGTTTTTATAAGTTGTTGTCTCAAGTTTGTTAGTAAATTTAACCACAAAATTTAAGAAATAAACAGGGAAAAAATAAACTCAAGATACAACCCGAACAGCCATTGCTCACCGTTTGCATGTCTTTGCATTGTTCTGGCTGTATCAGTGGGCCATAGCACCACGACACCAAGCTATAATGCGCGACACCCAGCTGGTCAAACACCCTGAAAAACTCGCTTGCACAATTACATGATAAGTAAACATTGTTTTATACCTCCAAACAATATTTAACAAATAAATATTGATATCAAGTATGATCCAACTTTATTACTGTGTTATTTATATGCTTTTTAAGTACTTTTAAGTACATTTCTGAAGCTTCAAACCACCACATGTACATACATGACTTTGTTCAATAAAAATATATTCCATGTCCAAAAGCCCCACAGTTGATATACTGCATCCAGAGGTCTTAATTCTCTTTGGGAAAAATTCCATGCTATCTCACTACTTAAAATTATTGTTTGCCTTTGAATTTTTGTGGTAAAGTGTTAACTTAGTAGTTAAGTGCTTGAACGATGGCATGGACAGCCCATGAAGGATTTTTACCAGATAGAAACTTGATTATTTGATGATTGGTACAGTGTTTCTGAATTTGTTCAGGATATCCATTCATCTCTAAAGCTTTTACCAGCTGAACCAAACTTTTTTTATATTTACACCTGATCAGCCGTGGATGAAATGTATGTACAGTGTAGTTATATGAATTATTGCATCTCATCTAATCTGTGTGCAGACACGGCGAATTACCAGCGAATAGTTCATTACCCACAAATAGTCGAGTGGTATTCGTGCTGTCACAATTTATCAAATATATAGTTTAAAACCAGCCATTAGGGTTACGATTAGCAATTGCTATATGTGAATAATTAACCTATTCGCCCAGGCCTAGTATTCATGATTTTAAAAAGAATGTTTATTATAATAATTTATTGGATTAAATCAAGAGTTGATATTATGTGCCTCTGTTTTTTTAATTTCTTTATGATATTGGATAAACGTGTCTCAAATAAAGTGATCCCAGTCAACATTTAGAATTTCTTCAGAGATGAAGTTGATTGTCACAAGTTGTTCATTTATTTCAGTTATTCATTTATTTGTATGTAACCCTTAACCCTGTCAGTACTGAATTGTTTTGACATAAACAACCACTGGTGACCGCATTGTTTGACCACTCAAGCATGAAGCACACATTCTTACACAACAGAAAGCTTGTGTTCAAAGGCCAATTTTACAAACTCTATTATCACCTTGAAGATATCGTTTTACAGCAAAATAAATAATAAAAAATATCTTACTTATTGAATTCCCTTTCATAAAATCCCAAAAACATTAAGATTGGTCAATAAATGTCCAAGTTCTCGGTCTTTGTTTCCTCAGTGTGATCTGTAAACTCAAACACTTTTTGTACACAAACACATGGCGCTCCGTAGGTGTTTGGCATTTCGGATCTTTCCACTCCAGTTTGAAGGGATTGCATAATAGCAACCTTATTTTATTTCACCATCAATGGAAAGATCCGATCTTGCTCTTTCCAACCATTGTAAGCTTGGGTATGGAGGATGAACATGGACAAAACTATAGCTTTATAACTAATGGCCTTTATGCTCAGTGGTTGACTAAAGTCACCTATGGTAAGGAAGAGGGGGTATGAGTGCAGTCGACTAAAGTCGCCTATGGTAAGGAAAGGGTTAATTTGCATCTCATCCCTTGCCAAGCGCAGTAATCACAATCACTTATTTTCTAACGTGTTCGACTATATATTCTTACACATAATCAGTCACTTGGATAGATTGATATTGATAATCATGCAGATATGTAATGTATTTTGTTGCTCCAACCTCATGCCAGATGGACATTACAATACCTTGGCAATAATTGATCGCTCAAAAGGACTGGACATTACCACTCTGAACAGTATCTATGCTTTGGTTTGCACTTTGCAGCCTTGGATATGTATTGGAAGATATGCAGCTACATGTACTCTGTGCCCACCAGCATTGAGGGCTGGCTTCCACAGGACTTTCATGCAGTTATCAGGACGGAGACTGATACAGAGTTATTGCAAGCACCACGCCCACAACCACGCCCATTTTGCTTCATAAAGTGAACACATGTGCCATACTCGGCTATCCACTGTTTAATGAAAGGCTCCTTCCTGTTCACTGTCACAAGTGACCTTTAGTTACGTAAATAGGTAATAAAAGTTTTCTAACCAGGCCTCAGTGTGTTTATTTTACTTACCTATATTTTGATTGGCCTAAAGTAAGTTCGAATAAATTAGTAGTTAATAAGAATAGAATCAAAGAGTTGGCCCATGAGGGCAGTAGTCAAATAGGTCGGTACTATTAAGTGTGTGTGAAGTGCTGCTATTGTTCCAATTGTGTGGGTGTGTGTGCATTTTTTGCCATGGTTGGGAGCACATGTAAAGAAATTCCTAGCAGATTTCTTTGGGGTGGGACCAGGTTCTTGGCAGTAGCATTGATAACAGGAGGACACTTGTTATAGAACTTTCAAGCAGGCGACATTGTATGCAATCAGACAGCCCTGTGAATGGTCATTTATATACACATGTACGTGTATATGCTACACTTAACATTTCCTGACCGTAAGTTATAATTACTGATTTATTCCCTGGGTATTTTAGTGGTAAATTTTGGTAGAATTTATCAGATATTTAGTAACAAAATAATTGCAGAGAAATGGGAATATTTGTATTAGAATAAGAATTATATTTGTATATAAGTCATTGAAGAAGTGTGATAGAGATCTTTTAATTATTGTGTCCAGTCAAATAGACATGTTCATATCCTACATTGTCATGGAGGGAGCCACCCATAGTGGCTACGTGACATTCACAGATGCTCAAATACCACACCACGCACCCCACACATCAAACACCAATGCCTACAGGGTGGTTCCTTGGAATACTGGCCATGATGTTGGCATCATTGCTCTCTTCATGACCTCGCTTTGACACCTGTTCACCTTGGACTGGACCAGTAATACTACAGCTACTATAACCCCAGCCTATAGTCTCTCACTTAGCCTGCTGGCTGGTTGCTTGTTCCTGGCCATGATGTTGACCTCATCATCAGCTGCTCTTGTCATGACCTCGCTTTGACGACTGTTCACCGACTTGAGTCACCAGTAACACTTTCTAGCTACTAACCCCAGCCTAGTCTCTCACTGGGCGGTACAAACCTCCCTCACTGACCAACATTCACTTAAAAATTAAATTTAATTAAATTAGTTTTTTCCAAGTCATATTCCATTTTTGTATGATATAATAGTTAAATTGTTGATTTGTATTAATTACATACATGTGTGTTAAGTAAATCCAAATTCATTTTTTATTTGTGGTCCTTCCTTAGTTTGTCCATTCAGTCTTCTGTTAAAGCTGTCTTAGACTTTTTGTAACATTTAAGAACCTCTGTTATGTTTTGTTCATTACTTTTTGGTTTATTTGTGGAATTAGACTGCTCTTGTGTCATAGTTAGGAAAGATTTGGAGTCATCCCAGTAGAAGTTTGATATCAACCCTCATGCATGGTTACATCATAGAGAAAGGAACGTGGTTACATCAGTTATTTGAAACAATAAAACACTAACAAAGTATCTGTGTGTGCATCTTTCTTTTATAATTCAAATAAGATTAAAGTAGATGAAATCATTTCTGTATCTCGGTAAATAAAAGTACAAAATAAAGGATGTTTCCTTGCCCTTAATTCTGTTACCATATTCATATATTTTGAAATCTTGCTGTAAAAATTCATGTATGTTTTAAAAATAAAGAATTTTATATTAAGTACAATATGATCAGTTGTTTGTTCGTCCTTTATTCTGTCTGTAATTTTAAAAGCTTTCAGAAGTTTTTGTATCTATGGAATTAGGTTAAAATAAAGAATTTGTATAAAGTACAAATGAACAAGTGTTTGTAACTCTGTTAATATTTGTAAATAAATGATTTATATTACATACAAAATGAGCAGATGTTTGCTTGCACTATATTCTGTGTCATTATTCTGTGTCATAATGATGTACCATAATGATGTACCATGTGTGCTCTGTTGTTTGTCTGTGTGCCTCCCCTTTTTCAGCAATCCTGGATCCGCCCCTTCTTCAGATGCATGGTTCTACCAGGGTCAGCTTTGCATTTATTACCAACAGGAATCTTATTAAGCTTTCCCCTGTTGCTACTGACAACCCTAATGACCGATTCTTGCTCTCTGTAGGAGATTGTACATGTCATTCTACTCTACATCTAGTCTGGTATATCAAGCAAGCACACATGACTGCAATTTGAAGGCCTATATTTAACTCCTACACCATGCTGGAGATTTCTGAGGAGCCGCCTGTTGATTTACTTGCTGTGGATTCTTCAATTTGGCTGAATCTCTACAGAGCTGAATTCTACCTTGAGATACGCCATTCAGCATTGAATGATGATGATGGTCAACCAGCACAAATTGAGGGTGATAATTGCCAGCCGATCACTGATCATCTCAGTTGCTGTCTACTTGTAGTTCTTTGTCAAATAACACACATTTTGATGCTGTACAACCTAATAATACATGCTGTATAACCAGAACTAAGATATTTTTGGAATTAAAGGGTCTATGAAGCGTGTTTTTGTCTTAATGTATTTGTTATTATTTTATCAGTTGACAAGAATAAAAAAACAATTTTAAGTTTGTTTTGTGTCTTGAGTGCATTATTTAATTTTAACTTTAAAAAAATGTTGCATGATGTTCGTGACGTTCATGACGTACACCTGGGCAAGGAGCCTTATGCTAGGTTGTCTGTAATATACAATCACTTCCAACTAGATTCCTCGAGAGAACAAAGCAAACAAAGGTTTTCATCGTTTGCTAGCATGCATTTTTAACTCATTATTGTTGGCCATCATTGTTGCCACTAGGTAATAAAACAGTCAAGAACTGCTAGCAACGTGTGTACATACGATAGGCTTGGGCGATATCGATTTTTTTCATCCACGATATATCGTCAAACATATATCGCGATATTCGATAATATCGCGATTATTTTTGTTTTTCACGCATGAGTGCTTTAGAGCCGGTAATGACAGGGATGTACCCATCTACAAGCGTCACAATAAATTGCCAGTGCTTACCTGAGAGACACGTGCAATTGCGCCGTTCACGAGTGCAACATATGGGGCGGGTTTTCGCTACCCTAACCAGAAACAAAACGGCACATTTACGCGAAAATGCGAACGTAACCAATTGTTTTCAGTTTTTGACTTGTTCAATCATCAACGTTTCTCAAAATAGAACATACTCGTGAGTGCTAGTAACTGAAACACGTTGGTATACGAACAATTTAACCATGTTTTAACACTTTTTACACTCCGCCATCTTGAAACTAAGCGTAACCAATCACAAAGTTCGGTTTATGTTTGGTCAGAACCATGACGTCATCTCAGCACAACTGAACTTGCGAAAAACTTGGCTTAACTAATGACCAAAGCCCAACAATGTTTTCTGGTTACGGTCGCAAAATGCACCCATCGCCATTGGCCAATCGTTTGCATAATAATGTGGGGCGGTTACTGTGTCGTGCGTTCTAATCAAATCATCAGCCCGAGTTCACGTGAATCGCGTTCCACGAGACTGGGTCATAGTATAAACACGTGACTACATGTAGGTTTATTCCTGCATATAGTACCGTGGAGAATAAAAACCATAATTGTGAATGTCATTTGCACTTCAGAAAATGTGGATTGTAGTCACACTATTTTAAATACACGTCACATGGTTTTTCAAGAGTACATGTAGGCCTATAATGTGTTTTTTCACACTAGACAAGAGTCCCAGTATGGTATAATAGAATAGTGTTTTTATCCATCAACTTTGATCGAGCCGCTGCCGATCCGTGCTTGATTTAATTCATGACTATTGTAGATTTTTAAGGTAACGCCTATATTCTGCATATATTTAAATATGTATAATATAATATACTCGCCTGTGGTGGTGCGCCAGCCAGAATCACAGACCACCATGGATAGACAGTGAGACGTTAACATTGTCTACACATTGTTGGATCAAATACTCCATTCAATCCCCAACGCTTAATCAGTCTGAATAGATTTCTTTGAGTGGCGGTGGATTATTAAATACCCTGTTGGGCGGTGCCTTTGTGATCTGACAGCCGGTTTACTATATAGTAGTTCGATTTTGTTTCTCGCGAAAGCTGAAAAGACTTCCCTACAAGTTTTTTCCATGGAACTTCTGACCCAACTGACAATCGAGGTTTTTTTTTAATCGCGATATAATTTTTTTCTTCACAATAATTTTTTTTCATTGCGATATATTTTTTTCATCGCGATATTTTTTTTTCATCGCGATCTGCCGATATCTCGATGATTTAAAAAGTTCTCGATATCTTAATCGAGTAAAAAATAATATCGCGATATTCAATATTATCGTGTCATCGCCCAAGCCTAACATACGACCTATGTAATAAACATGTACTTGCAAGCAGCGATCACCACCAGCCTGGCCATGCTGCGGGTGGTACCACGAAACACAGTGCATGCCTCCATTGAATCGGAAACATACCAACGAACAACCACAAGGGTTATTGGTGAAATACGTTATGGTATTTAGAACCAAAAAAGAAAGACTGTTAACATTAAAACTTTGTGAAACCTCAGTAGTAAAGCATGACACAGAGAGTGCCACATAAACACAGGCTAGTGCTAACATAATAATAATACATTTATATTGCGCAAGTTCCATACAGAAATGTTCAGATGCACATCACAATTAAAAGGATTATGTAATGATTAAAGTTATAAAAATTACAAATGACCTTAGGTAAAATACTAACAGAAAATGATAAAACAATTACAATTGCAACCGTTAAAAGCTACATTAAAAAAGTTTGTCTTTAACGGACTTTTAAATTTAATTACAGTACTAGCATTCTAACTAAAACAGGCAAACTATTCCAAAGAGCCAGAGCAGAATATTGAAAAGCACAATCACCCAATCGTACTCTACTCTGTTCATGTGGATAACTAAGGAGAATGCCTTTTGCTGAACTATGGCTACGCAACATCTCCCAGCAGATACGTCACAGATTATGTCACAGGCTAGTGTAATATGTCACAGATACGTCACAGATTTTGTTGAGGAATGGGAGGAGTATGGCACCCCCCTAAATTTAGAAATAATTTTTTTAATTGTACAAAGGGATGCAGAAAAAATGGACAAAGGGCAAATATATTCTCCAATAGGCATACTTTATTTCATAGATCTTTTAAATTTGAAGCTCAGTTGGTAGAGCGCTGATGAAATCTTAAAGTCCTTGGTCACATCCTGCTTATCAGTAAATTGTCTTAGTTTACCATATTCCACCCCCCAAAAAACCCAATATGTGTATTGTATTTATGAACCTTGTCAGTTTCCCTTATATATTTGTTGATATACTAATTAAGTACAATATTTTCAAAAGTGTACATTTTGGTGATAATAGATGAATTTTCTTTTTAGAAAATGTTCCTTGCAGAAGAGCTCATAGTTTGTTTTAGAACAGTTTCCAGAAGTCACCATTATGATGGGATAACAGTGAAGTGTAGAAATAATACGTTTCTACAGACATTGGACATTTCTTGATACTAGTGAACTTGAGCTAATGTCTTTTTCACTTTCAGATAATTTACAGGTTAAATTTACCAGGAAGATGTCTTCTATACTTTCACCTCTTGTTTGGATGGGGCAAGCTGGACAGTCTTCATAGTTGAGATGACCTCTGATAAATGATGGGATGGATACTAGCTGAACACCACAGTGAGTAACTCATCTATAGTAGAATTCCATGAACATGTAACTGTACCAAATATGACATGGATTGACATATTGTCTCTTTGGATATTTTACAGGCAGCTACCAGGAAGATGTCTTCTAGTTTCAACTCTTGCTTGGACGGGGCAAACTGGACAAACAATAACCACAGTTGAAATGACATCTGAGTGATGGGATGTTAGACATGAAATGGATACTGATCTTAATGGTGAGTAATTAAACTTGTTACTTACTGATCATCATGCTGTCTCTGTCAGACATTATATACAGGCAGTTACCAGGAAGATGCTTTCTACTTTTAACTCATACTTTGAACTAAAGACACTTTAGATGTCCGTTGACTTAAAAATGTCCACAGAGAGACGACTTTGTGATCAGTTAGTATCTCTATAGAAACAGTTAAAACCGAGGGGCTATTAAAAGGGAATAAATGAATTATTTCCTTAATACTTCATAAGAATGAGTACAAATTTGTGAGATCCCAGCTAAGGAGTGCATCTTACTTAATCCTCAAACTTTCTCAGCTCCCTGGGGATAATACAGCTCTGAGCAACCATAGTGCTTCAGAAGCTTTTTCAAACATTATCAATTAACCTCTACCCTCCTAGTAGCTGTTTATATTCCTGGGTGAAGAGAAATAATTATGTACAGTATTCAGTATCTTGCTTCAAGGACACAAGTACTATGGTCACAGCCAGGATTCAAACGGTCCACATTCTGATGACTCGGCCATCAGGTAGAAAGAAATAATGGGAGTCATTTTGTTTGAGCCACCATTACTATTTGGCTGTGTTCTTATCTTTATAGTAAAGTTGTTTTCCCATGTTGATAAGTCTGATATTTGACTGCAGTTCATTGATCTACAGATCCTTAAACTAT
>CM055818.1:7742667-7803401 GCA_029582265.1 Zoroaster sp. YZ-2022
TCTTTGGTGGGGAGACCAATGTAACGGTGTGTGAGTATGGAAAACAGGAGTTCTCTGTCCACCTCAAAGCTCTGGCTCACCACCACAACAACTCATTCCATGGTTACTCATGTTACATTTTTGAAGTTTTGGATCATGGAGTGCCATGGTCGAGCGGTTTAGTGCATCGGATTTGTGTTCTGATGGCCGAGTCATCAGAATGTGGGTTCGAGTCCCAACCGCCACCATGGTGCTTGTGTCCATGAACAAGACACTTTACCATAATTGCTTCTCTCCACCCAGGGGTAAATGGGTACCTGTGAGGGCAGAGTTGGTTGTTGTGTTTGATTAGCCCTATATGCGCTGTAATGGCAGCAATTGAGCTGTATACTCCCCAGGGAGCTGAGATGGTTTCAGGAATGATTTATGAGCCTGATGAGCAGGGGTAATAATATAATGCACCTTGAGCACCAGTTTGGTGGTTACGTGCGCTATATTCGTAGTCGTCGTCGTCATATTTTACTCATCAGTAGTTGCATTATTCCCAGACCTTATACTCAGCACAAAATCATTTCAGAAATTTCTTATGTACGCTATATAAGAGAAAACACAACATTTTAAGCATGTTTGAAAAATGTAAAGTGGGTAACCAGTATTTTTCTGTTATTGCGTACATGTACATGTAACAAACTTCTGAAATGATCAGTACGGTCTTTGTATAACTTCTGTGAAAAAAACTAGGGCTGTCCGTTTTCAGATATTTTTTTAACCGGATACCCGAAATCAGGAAACTTAGGACACCCGAATACCCATTTTCATTTTTCTTGAAAACATGCCTCCGGTGGTGTTCTACATGTACTGTAAATGGTAACAAAATTGATCTACATGTATAATACAGAGGATACCATACTTAAATCAATCTGTTCTTTACTGGAGTGCAATCTCTCGAGTTAAAGATAATTGTCTGTAAAAGTGTAAACATTACATTGTTCAAGAGTCACAGATTTTTGTTCACTCCGCTGAAATGTTAAGTCCGAATTTTAAAAAGTCGTTTACGGGTAATTGAAACCGAAAAATGGAACCGGGTAAAAATATGACCGAATCGATCGGGTATCCGGATACCCAGATACCCAGCAAAGCCCTAAAACAACTGATGAGTAAAATATACAAGGAAATTATGGCATTAAAATTGGGCCCATTACCTCAAAAATGTTATACGAGTAATTAACCATGGAACAGCCCTATATGGTGTTCTGGCTCACCTTGACCCAGTTCTGACAACTAGTGTCACATAAGCAATAATGCTGCATTCTTGATTGATTCTGTTGCTGTGGCAGCGCCCTCTAGTGTCACATAAGCAAAAATGCTGCATTCTTGATTGGTGGTGCAACTCACAATAGCTTACTCTCATGAACAAACAGAACCTGAAAAATATGGTTTACAGGATAATTGTGAATGTTTTCTTCCAAATGATGAAATTTTTGTAATTTTATGCATCCATACATGTTCTTTATTAGGTCCCTAAAAATATAATCCCCGAGGAATTTTGGCTAGAAACCATCCCAACTACCAAATCCATCCAAACTCCCAAATCCGCCAAAATCCACCAACAGCAGCATCAATTATTTTCGTGCCATCAAGTACTATCAATTATACCAATCCACTTATACTGAGCTGTTTTACTTACGTGCTTTTTGCATTTTGATTGAATATGTCGTACATTTCTGATATTATTAATAGGGGAGTTAAACATCATTGATTATCAGTGGAAAGAAATACTGGTACCACAGTGCATTGTGCAAATAATTAAATATTGCAAAACAAGAATTTCGGAGAAGAGTGGAACGCTGTTAAAACTAGGCTTGGGCGATATAAATTTTTGTCATCCATGATATATCGTCATCATCGTGATTTTCGATAGTATCGCGATTATTTATTTTTCATTCATGCATGATTACTTTAGATCCGATAACCACAGGTATGTACCCTTCTACAATAAATCACAAATTCATTTTAATAGCGTGTATGTACTTCTGAAGTAGTTTGCTTTTGTTTCTCACTTCCAAAAGCTGGAATTTCTGACTTGACTCACAATGGCGTTTTGTTAATCGCAATATATTTTTTAATTGCGATTTTCCGATATCTTGATGGCGTGAAAAGGTTCTCGATTAGGCTTGGGCGGTTCCGGCGGGTACCCGGTTCTACCCGATTCCAAATTGAGAATCGGAACCGCGGTTCCACTCTTTTAAAGAACCGGGTACTCGCAAGAGTCGGTTCCGGAACCGAGTCCTACAAATACCCAGTTCGAGGCGGTCCCAGAGCGGCTCCAGCAAAATACCCGACTCTGAGGACCAACCCGGCTCCAACTGAAATACGCAGTTGTCTGAGCTCCAACTCTAGAGCCAAGAACCGGCTCGGTCAAAATACCCGATTCTCTTTGATGAGTGACCGACAAAATGTAACTCTAGACTACAGCAAACTTGTGAAGGTGCCACGCATGCAACTGATGCAAACCGCAATGTCTGTGCATTAGTAGTATCATTGTGCGTCACTGAGTGGCCCCATAACATGAATACTTTGGTTATAATGGAGTTGTTAAAAATGTTGACAGCACGTGTCTTGAGAAGTGGAGTGATCAAGGGGGCCCCGTAATATGGATAAACTTGTGACGAAGTTAAGTCATGTAGCTTGTGTTCTTTGTGTACTTTCAACACGGCAATATATGACATGGACGGTAGTACGGTACCTTGTAGGGGGTGGTGCAATTGCTTGCTCCAACCCCTGTTTATAAATACAAGTAGTTCCCAACACATCCATAATTATCATTGTTCTATCAATTCTTCGTTACCCCACTTTAAACTGAAATTATTTCGTTATTTATCACTCCTTATTAGTGCATGAACTTAATATACTAGTTTCACTGCTTAGCATTATTTGCGTTTGTTGGGGTGTTGGGGTGTTTGTTTGTTTGTTTTTTGGGGGATGTTTGTTTGTTTGCTTAGGTTTCTTTGTTCATTGTCTTTCGTTCATTGATATTTGTACTTATTTCTGTAACTAAAAATGTTTGTTTTTATTATTTATGCTTTAAGTCTAGATTTAACTTAGAGCACAAATAATATATATGAGGGGGGTTTGCACCCGACAAGCTTTAACTTCTTGCAAACCCCCTCCACATCTTTGTTTAGTCTTATCTACTTTTATACGTATGTTAACTTATTTCAAGAATGTACTTCTGCTACTTATTGTTTGCATTGATGTGGAAATAAAATGAATGAATGAATGAATAACATGGATACTTTGGTTATGGAAATGTTAAAAATGTTGACAGCACGTGTCTTGTGAAGTGGAATGATCAAGGTGGCCCCGTAATATGGATAATCTTGTGACGAAGTTAGTCATATTGCTAGTGTTCTTAATGTAATTTCAAAAGGCATGGACGGTAGTACGGTACCTTGTGCATAGGGGGTGGTATAATTGCTTAATTGCTCCAACCCCTTAAGCATGTGCATGCAAAGCCATGGCATGTACTCGCACGGCTTGTAACGTTGTTTGCTAATGGTAGGATAATGGAAACAAATCTCAAACTTAGCTTAACGTTTCCAAAAAGTTTCTTTAAAGTTTCTGAAACATATTTTAAATTAAACAACATTATCATCACTGCATTTGCGGTTGAAAATTGAAACTCCTTCGTTTCGTATTAGGGACACAACGAAGTTTGAATAGACCATATGTTTTATTATTTTCTGTAATCCTTATGTTTTTCTTTGAATCTCTTGGAACCTGTTCCGACTCGGAACCGAGTCTTTTTTTTTTTAACTGAACCGGTTCCAGAAATTGTGGAACCGCCCAAGCCTATTCTCGATATCGGAATCAAATAAAAGAAGGTATTGCGATATTCGATATTATCGTGTTATTGCCCAAGCTTAGTCAAAACAAGCCTCTTTACTGCATGAGATGACAGTCACCATACTGCCCCTTTAAATGGTAGAAACAACAGATGAAAAACTATGCTTATTCACAATTTTTGTATATAATGTTGGTCTTGTAAAGATTTTTACAGTAACCAATAAATGATGTTAGTGAGTTGGTAGATTTGATTATATTACATACTTTTTACTCATTACTTTTTTCTTATAGACTTTATGCATATGATGTCAAACTGAATATCGCCCTCATTCAGAGGTTAGAGAAGGTCACTCATTGGTTCATGTATGTGCGCTGTGCGTATGCGCGCTGTGCGTATATGTACTGAATGAGGGCGATATTCAGTTTGTGACATCATATGCATAAGGTCTACATGTAGCTCACATTAGGATGATCCTCTAGCGTTTTGTATACTAACTTTTCTGTACCATTGTGTATTGTACTCGTGGCCGAGCGGTCTAGCTTACCGGACTCAAGTTCTGGTGTTAGCCGCAGAATGTGGGTTCGAATCCCGGCCGTGACACTTGTGTCCTTGAGCAAGACACTTAACCATAATTGCTTCTCTCCACCCAGGGGTTAAATGGGTACCTGTGAGGGCAGAGTTGGTTGATTAGCCCTATATGCGCTGTAATGGCAGCAATTGAGCTGTATACTCCCCAGGGAGCTGAGATGGTTTCAGAAATGATTTATGAGCCTTATGAGCAGGGGTAATGATATAATGCGCCTTGAGCACCACTTAGTTGGTGGATACGTGCACTATATAAGTCCACACATTATTATTCTTATTATTATTAGACTCTGAAGGAAAGAATGTCGTATCCAACCGCCACTTTTTAAGGGTTTTGGTGGAATTATTTTGCAATGACCACTTACCAGTTAAAAAATGATTCTATCGATATTTTGGGGTACAGAAAATAAAAACTATCTTTAAAACCACATTTATGATGGTTTTCGGACTTTATTTCCTTTCTTAAAACATCCCCCCCCTTCAGAAAATAGAAGGATCCTGTTATAGTTGCCACTGCGCATGTACAATGACCGTGTTGGTCACTAACACTCAGGGGAGTTGACAAGATCAGACTGACATGACTGAGGAAGTCATCGTATACCAAAAATACCAGATTTTTCATGTATATGTCCATCATCATCCATATGTTCTCCACCTTACTGGGTAGGTAAGATTAGATTATTGTTATATTGAACGAGAAAAAGTGGTGGTCGGATACGACATTCTACCCACTCGGACTTGGTCCATACTTGGCCTTAGATGTACTCGGACTCAGCACTTACATTTCATGTAGGCTGATAACTCGACCACAATATTTGGTACATTATCTAGCCCCATCTGTATCTTTGGCCCCAGCCCCACATTTTTCTCTTTTTTCAACTTCATATCTGCTAATTATTACACTTTTGGCATAAAATCTGTTATTTTGGGATAGCTCACTTTCATGAAATTTTTAAAACATTTTTGAAATTAAAATAATAATAAAAGTAAAATTTGACCAAAATTACCGATCTCACAATAGTGAACTTCATGCCAAAACTGTCTGCTTGGGCAAGCTTACCTAATCGGCTCATATAATAATTAGCAGATCAAAAGTTGAAAAAAATCCTTCCTTTTTTGTACATGTGGGGCTAGGGCCAAGGATACAGAGGGAGTCCAGTGTATTGGCCCTAGAATGGGGCTACCATTATCATAGTCTTAAGACCAAATTAGTTTTAATAATTCACTCAGTTTATGATTGGGTGTATTTTGGTGTAGCCTCCCCCTAACGTCCCCATTGGCCACGCCCCCTTCCTTAACTAGTTTTAAGGAAAGAATGTCAAACCCAAACACCACTTGTGCACAAGCTATGAGTATGACAATGGCCAACGTCTCACTGGACACTGGATTTGCATACATTCAATAATTCATTGCCCAAAATCTCCCAAAATATTGTATCCATTCCTTACTTGACTACACTTCCTCTCCTTTGAAACAACATTTCTTACGTGATTGATTTTGCCCATATCATATTACCTACCTGAAGGTGTTGTGTCTACCGGAACTTGAAGCTTGTCTCGGATAGAATTTATGAAGAATAAAATATCTCTTCACGAAAAGTAACGTAGATGCACAGATGCGGTAGAGGTTAATTTCCAAACACCACGAGTTGATTGTGGTGTTTGGAAACTAACTTCTACTACCCACGTGCTATAGACGTCAGGGGTGTACGTAGTTGGGCGCGCACTAGTCTTGATGCAAGACCGGTATTATGCATTGCAGATCCTCGTTACACGATCCCGCGCCAGTCGTAAATCACCCACCGTAGCTGGCGCTATACAATTTTGACGATCACAGCCGCTATAACGGCACCAAGACTAGGCGCGCACATACAGTATGCGAGCGAATCCAGAGAAGACTTGTCCAAGTCAAGTCAGCAGCAATCAAGAATAGAGCTTGTTCTAGCACGTCAGCACGCACGAGTATAGAGATCAGTACATGGATGTCACAAACTGAAGGTCGCCCTCATTTAGAGGCTGGAGAAAGTTCCTTTTGTACAGCGGAGTACCAATATGGCCCTATAGGAAATTATTTTAAAAAAATCAAGAAATTTCCAGTTAAAAAGCGAACAAAAATTATGTGAAATACATCTGAATGTCCTCAAAACCACTTATTTCAATAAAGTTAGGGCAACATTCCCAAATTCCTTAAAACAAAAACTTGTTTTTTGATTATGTAATACAAATATGAAGGTACTGCAATGAGTATTGGAAAATCATGCTGTGCCATTGTCCAACTGAAAATCAAAGGTATTTTATACATTTTTTAAAAAACAATTTCCATTAAACAAATAAAAAATAAATTATCTCTCATATAAAAGTCTCATGTCTATAAACTTATTAACAGGGATAACAAATAAATCAATATAGAAACTACACAAAGAACTTCCAAAGTGACAGGATTAAATAAGGAGTTATGTGTTTATTGTGAATTCTTTTCACAAACATAAAAAACTCAAACAAAACAAAATTAATGTCACTGATATTTATCAGAAAATATACATACATTATTCAGAGATAATACTTATTTCTATTAAGCACCACATGTTCAGGTGAGAATATGCATGTTTGCACAAGAAAAACATTTCTACATGAAACATTTTCTAATGAAACAAACATGTGTATAAAATGTTAATATTGAAGTTGGTTGGTTTCTATACATATTTCATAATTCTCATCAAGTATGCAAACACATAGTGACATTTTACCATTGTATACCGGCCTGGAATTTAATTTTAGTGTGGGCAAAGCCATTTTTCCTGAGTCAAGGGCACTTCCATTAGAATATCAGAATGTCTATGGGAACGTTTTTAAGAGGCACAAAGGCCAAGACCAGGGCAACGGATGATATGGTCTCTTGTGTAATTCCAGGTCTAGTATACAGCCTTCCATGGGTTGGTATGTCAGTATGTATGCACATAGTGACATATTTTACCATTGTATACAACCTATGTTTCCTGTTTGTAAGCACATACAGCCTTCCATGGGTTGGTATGTCAGTATGTATGCACATAGTGACATATTTTACCATTGTATACAACCTATGTTTCCTGTTTGTAAGCACATACGTGTAGTGACATTTTACCCAAGGTGAATATCAAGAAAGATAAATGTTCAATTTGGAATTTCATAATAAATTACTCATCAACTCAATGAAAGAGAATGGAGATCTTCACTAACAAATAACATATATCAGAGTAGTTTTTTTTCTGGACCAGACAACTTACTACAATGAGTAAAGTAAAAAAAAATTTTTTTTAAAGAGGATCTCCAAAAAATAGACCTCTACAAACAAACAGAAATTGTGAAACCACATTCCAAAATGTATTCCCCAAAATGTGGTACTTTTATTACAGTATACTTATTTACTAATACCAGAAGTCTATGTAGTCCACAGCAAAGCTAGCACTCCGCCAAGAACAATGGGACATTCATAACGTATTGTTCTACAAACTGACTCGTAATTATCATGTAGCTGTTCACCCCACAGAATGGTTCATCTGTATCTAGTTTAAGATTGCATGTAGTTCTAGGAATTAGCTTCCTGCGTCAAGCGCCTAATCCCATGATGCCTTATGGCAGGCCATAGAAAGGATAGCAAAACTCATAACAACGCTCGTTGTGCATGCGTGCATTTGGAGTACAATGCGGTGGTATAGATTACAGCAGGCTGGCACACTTCATGTAGGTAATAGACTTCTGATAATACCAAATAAGGCCAAAAAAGTCATAGGTCATCTTAAAAATCGGTATGGCGACACACTTTAACAAAAAAATTGTGTAATCTATTTTTCTTTGCCAATGAGGAAATATGTGATACACATATATGTGGGGACCAAATTTCCCATATACAAAGTATGGTGGCTACTAGAGACCTCACAAATTGGGCAAACATTCATACCCCTATGTGAAAAAGTCATTTAAAACACAGCACGGCAGAATTCCAATTGATCCAGCAATTTTGGACATCGTTTCATAAAGCAAAAAAAAAATAAATAAATAAATAAAATAAAGATGCTGACGCACGGGTCTGTGGTGACGCTCAGAGACCAGAAACCGGAGACTTTTTTTGTTTTGGCCTAAAAAGGTTCATTTTCCTTTCTTTCTTTTGAAAATATTTCAGCGCCTTTGAAATAACTCATCAGAACAGAATGTATATGATTGTACTATTTTAATATCTACAATAATACAAGTGTTATCATCATTGCTGAATGATAGATACATGTAACATTATGCATTATAACCAAGGTACACCTCTAGTAATTACCCAATTATAAAATGACCAAATTATCATCTAATAAGCTTACTTGATGTGAAGTTGGTAAAAATACCAATTATCTTGGCAAATAATTTGTTTGCCAATTATCTCAGAAATATGCCAAATAATTGCGGTGAAATGTTCACAGATTGATATCTATACACAGGGACGTGCACAGGGTTGTAGAGGGGCAGGGGCTCAGAGTCTGAAAAGGGCAGTGTAATTCCATGCGAGCGCGCGTAGCGCGCGAGCTAAACGCCACAGGCGTTTATTTATTAATAAAAACGCATAATATGGTTTTTAACATTACAATCAGATCAGATTATGTTGATGACTGGTTTTCATTTACAATCTGATCTGGTGGTGAGTGAGCCTATAGTCAAGGACCAAGTCCACCAAGTCTAATTATCCCCTTAAGTCTCACATTTATAATAAACGTATCATATCACCTGATATTTGCACAAGAAAACGGAGCTCCGCCTAGTCAAACAATCATAAAGTGCACCAATAACACAAAACCGAAAATGAACATGTATTGGGGCAAATAAACACCTACCTAATGAAGTAAGTGTAGTAGTTGCTTTGAAGTAGGCTAACTGTAAGACATAGGTCTCGAGTGGGAGCAGGATGTCAATTTCGTGTTTCAGTGACAGCTTGTGCCTGCCTATCAAAGACGTATAGGCGCGCGGCTATGCGTGAAATCTAGTTTCGCGGAGGGGCACATGCAGGCCCGTGCACAGGAATAGTAAGGGGCATCTCTGCTGACCTAATATTTATTCTAATTTTATTCTATCCTGACATCTTTCAACTAGGCAGGGCAGTCTATGCGCAACAGGAACTTAATAATTCATTCAAAAAACAAACAAAAAACCTTGGGCTAAAAAGGGCACTTTTTATACTAGGCAAAAAGGGCAGGGGCTCAAGCACCCTTTGGGACCTATGTATGCACGTGCCTGTCTATACATATGTCTTGATCTTCATGAAGTATGAATGCATATATTGATCTTTATCAAAGGTTTATTCAGGATTGAAATATCTATTTATTTATTATTACAATGATGTAATAACATTGATCAATGAATTCTTCTATTTACATGTATGTCCATAAACCCAAACTACATGACAGCTGAAATTCATATCATACAGTATTTCAGACTTGTGTATGTATTTAAAATAATTTAATTAGATTAATCATCACACAATTAGATAAATATTGACCTTACATTGCTGATTACCTGACATCAAGCGTGCAGATTTATTAATATATACAATGTAAAGGATGCATGATTCATGTTAAAGATATATCACCCATGTTTGGCTCAAGAGACGCAAAAAAATAGAAAACGCGACAAATTTTTAAAGATGATATTGTTATAAAACAAAAAAACATTATGAAATTCGGATGTCGGAAACTGTATAAAAGTGATATAAAAAACACGCTTGATTGTGATTGACAACCGCGTTGGCCAATTAGAAGACTGCACATAGGCCTATGCCCTTATGCAAGCTGAGGATAATAACAGTGGGTCAAAATTTTATTAATTTGAGTTTTTAATTTACTAGTACTAATCCTTGATGGATTTTTTGTTCAATGTCTCAAATGAAAGATTAACTTCCTTAACCCCAGAAAACCCCAGCAATACAACATTTAGGTTTCTGGTCATAGGTTGGCTTCAAAATCGGTGCGGTGATGCATTTTTGTTTTTGTTTTTGTTTTTTGTTCGTTTGTTTGTTTTATGGGTAATTTTTGTGTGTGTCAAGCATTGAAAGACGTGATATATATGTACACTGTATAAGCAGTTATAAAGTATGGTGGCTAAGAGAGGCCTTACAAATCGAGAAAACATTCATAACCCTGTGTGAAAAAGTCATTTAAAACAATTACAATCAATCCAGCAATTTTGGCTGCAATTGGACAACATTTCATAGTAATAAAAAAATAAAAAAATAAAAATACCGACGTGTGGGTCTGAGGCAATGCACATGGAAACCAGAAACACGTTCAGCTTCTGAAGGTGTTTTTGGGGGCCTTAATAATTTATTTTTACCATCAAAAAGGCCCAAACATGGGTGATATATCTTTAAGAGAGTATTTCAGCATTTACTAATGTGTACTTCAGACCGGTGAATAAAATGATCAGGATTACATCATTAAAACTAATTATGTAAACACTCGTACAACTATTTATGCAGATTTTATGTCTATAATATTTACATAATTATACAGACCACTTACCGTATAGTAG
Organism: Zoroaster sp. YZ-2022; assembly: GCA_029582265.1. NCBI lineage: Eukaryota > Metazoa > Echinodermata > Asteroidea > Forcipulatida > Zoroasteridae > Zoroaster > Zoroaster sp. YZ-2022. Next base: position 7,753,621 of record CM055818.1, read on the forward strand.
ATGTTTAATACGCCCCGCCCACCATAGAAACTGCCTAGTAATGGCACATGTGGGCATGTCAAGCCACCGACACGCCACGGTGGTAGGCACGACTATAGGGTTAATACAATGTCTTGGCTCTTGGTGGTAGGACCGTAGGCATGAACTAGGGTTAATATGATGTCTGGGGTCTTACTTTATGATAGGAATAGTGATACACTCAGGAAGACAAATCAACTCATGTCTAATTACTCCAATCATAATGACCATTTACAAATTGAGAATGACACTAAGCTAGAAGGCAGAGAAATGTAAGTCTCATCATGGTTGAATAGTTGGGTCTGTCCACACTAATGCATACAAAAGATAACTATTGGATTGAGACATGGAAGGGTATAATATAGAATCAAGCATTTTGTCCCAATTTGTCCATGTACATTCCTAAGCCGTGGCTTAGTATTTATGAAATTATAGGGTCATCTTCAAGACAAAACAATTGTCATATGGACAGACATTTTTTTAAATTTTAGATTGACAGGAAAGAGATACATGTAATAGAATGAATTAATTGACCCAAAAGTTGTTCAGTTTACATCCCCACCTTAAGGACTGTTACCAGCCAAAATGAACATACAGTACATAAAATCTTCTGGGTATTTAATAAAGTACAATGTGAATCACGTATGTATTAAATATGGACAGACATTTTGGGACAAATTTATGTCCATGTGACAAACGTGACATCTTGAAGATTATCTCCCTGTAATTTCTATATGCCTTCAAGGGTTGACTTGATTTTGGCTGGTAACAATCCCTAATAGGATAGTAATGTTAAGGGACAACCTTTGGGTGAACCAGTTCATTTTATTAATATTATTACTTTCTGTCAATATATACCAAAATATACCCTGTGACATTACAATTACAAATCCGTATTCCTCTCCCATGTCACTTTTGTATGCAGACTCATTCACCCAAATCCAACCAATTTGACTGATTGATGAACAAAGAAACTGACAAGCCCAATGTTGCTGCTTTCAATGGCATGTTGCTCAGTAAAGGAAATAATGACATACATAACAATGTGCACGTTTATACACAGTCTTGTTGAAGTTAAAACTGTGATATAAGATTGTTTGATACAAGAGTACTGTGCAGCGCTGTACTGGCAAATAGACCTTAGATAGTTTTTCTTTAGATTGGTTATTTATGTATAGACTTCAGAATTGATCAATGTCTCTAGGTATTAATAAAGACATGTAAGTTTGCCAAATCAGATGTTTAAATTAGGACAGCCAAATAAAACTGGAGACAGACTCCTGATGACGGCTAGAGCAGACTAGTCAAAAACCAACTGGCTCTTCTCAGAGCCATCACTTCTTCCAAGAAGAGATCATTACATGGTGTCACCCAAAAGAACTCAAGTATCTATCTCCAACATGAAAAGCCTCAAATCCTACATTGACATGTCATGTCAGATACATTTGACATGAAGGAGTTGTCACACCCACAATCTCAATTAGGATGTCACTCCTCACTGTATGACAATTGATATGGTCTTCAACACACGTCAGCTTCAGGAAAGGGTTTACATCATTGACCCCTTGCGTACGGTTGATGGCTATAGGCACGGCTCGCGGAGTGGCCACTGGGCCGGTTGAAGTGTATAGCCGCATTCCATCATGTTTGGATTTAATTGATTTTCCCATCTGAATTTGCTGGAGGTTTTGCCTTGAATAGAAATCTTCAAGAAGGCTGATAGTTTGGTGAACAATATTGTTCTCGAATGGGAGTGTTATATAATAAATTTGGCTTTCTAGAGCTTTCTGAAAATAGCGCTTTCAATGAATAGGATGCAATGAATAGGGTATGCCTGGTTCAGCTTGCCCGCTTATTGTTTGGTCTATACGCTTGGCTGAACATCACCATGTATTATGAACAATGCTGCCACTTCCATACATGATTTGAGTGAAGACGATGATACTCTCACGGCAACCAGTGGTTCAGATTGTGAAGCTTTTTCTGAACAAACTTCAGATAGTGAAAGTAGTGCCAGTGATTCTGACATAAATGGGCCGTTAGCGAGACTTCGAAAACGAGCCGGGACTGGACCTGATCAAGATTTGCAGTGGAATAACACAGACAAATAGTAACCGAACTGACGAAGATCGTACTGGACCTGAACGCCGATCTTCTCGGCAAGGGGTACACCGTTTTCCTGGACAACTGGTTCAGCAGCCCATCTTTATTCAAAGGACTTACGCAACATGAAATTGAAAAAAAGGGGAAGTTGACTTTTGCTCTTCAGATAACGGCCTACTTAATAATAATAATGTCGGCATTTTAAAGCGCTCTTTAACAAGGTATCAGAGCGCTGTACATTATTACCCCTGCGCATCAGGCGCATAAATCATTCCAGAAACCATCTCAGCTCCCTGGGGAGTATACAGCTCAATTGCTGCCATTTCGGCGCATATGGGCTAATCAAACACAATAACCAACTCTGCCCTCACAGGTACCCATTTGCTCCTGGGTGGAGAGAAGCAATTATGGTAAAGTGTCTTGCTCAAGGACACAAGCACCCCGGTCACGAACACAAATCCGATGCACTAAACCGCTCGACCATGGCACTGCTTAGTCTGGAAAGACAAGAAAGATGTTCGCATGCTTTCTACAATGCACATGGCTGCACTGGGAAGCATGACCGGAATGGAAACCCATCAGAAACCTCTGTGCGTGATCAACTACAACGAAGGCATGAAAGGAGTGAACTTTGCAGATCAACTAGCTTCACCTCACCGCTTGGTGAGAAAGTCCATCAAGTGGTACAAGAAACTCTTCTTCTATCTGTTAGATGTCTGACTGGTTACCTCCTATCTTGTGCATAAAGAACTGGGTGAGACTGAACAATTTCTAAGTTTCAGATTATAGCATTCAGATTAGTGAACGAAATATTTGAGTCCCAATTACTAAGTCTCTCTACATATCGGTCTAGAGGTAGACCATACCGTCTTCGCGGTCCAAATAGACTGTTGGGAAGACATTTTCCTGTTGAATTACCACCAACAGGGAAACGTGCCAAAACTACAAGCGCTGTATTGTTTTTGCAAGAAAACATGAGAAAAAGAAACTTGGTTCATGTGTGACATTTGTGAAGTTCCCCTTTGTGCTGCTCCTTGCTTCAAAGTTTATCATATATAAACTAGTCAAGTAAATTGTGAAAAAGAAGTAAATAGTAAAAAGTAAAAATAGTAAATTCAAGGAAGAAAAGTGAGTAAAAAGAGAGTAAATTCAAAACTGGTTGCCGTGAGAGTGTCTTCGTCTTGAATAAAATACTTTGAAACCAACTGACACTGTCTTTAGTCTTTATTTGTCTTTAGTTTGGTCCTTGCTTCTGTTTTTACAAAATAAAAATATTTGATAGTATCCAGGAGAGGTTATTAGAAAATAACTATATTGTACCGGGGACATAAGCTCTAATACTTATCGATATAAGTACAAGATACAAGAAGTAAAATATAAAACACTGGTCGTTGTGCACATGATGTGCACTCCCGGCGTAAAACATGGGCCATCATGCACATGTACACGTAGTTGTAAAATCTCTGCATACCAGCACCCTATTCACGGCCGGGTGCTACCCAGCACTCCCTGCGTAAAACATGGGCTGTCGTGTACATGTTGAAAAATCTCTGTATATACCAGCACCCTAACCACGCCGGGTTCGAGCCGGCGCTCCCCGATCAGCCCCACAGATGTTACATGGTTGGCCGCACCACCTGCACTCGGTAAAAATAATACCGGCGAACCATCCAGCAGTCCATAATGTTGTGCCATACGCAAGGGGTTAAGACATGTACATGTATACTCATAATAGAATACGGAGTGTCGTGGCCGAGCGGTCTAGCTTACCGGATTCAAGTTCTGGTGTTAGCAGCAGAATGTGGGTTTGAATCCCGGCCGTGACACTTGTGTCCTTGAGCAAGACACTTAACCATAATTGCTTCTCTCCACCCAGGGGTTAAATGGGTACATGTACCTGTGAGGGCAGAGTTGGTTAATTAGCCCTATATGCGCTGTAATGGCAGCAATTGAGCTGTATACTCCCCAGGGAGCTGAGATGGTTTCAGGAACGATTTATGAGCCTTATGAGCAGGGATAATAATATAATGCCCCTTGAGCACCACTCAGTTGGTGGATACGTGCACTATATAAGTCCACACATTATTATTATTATTAGCTGTTACGACCTGATAGTCAGAACAGCTATTGTTTCTGTCAAGATTTTTATTTTGTTTATTATTATTCTTTATTTCCACCAAAACCCTATTGCCTTAACGTGTTCTTAGGAATATCAGAAAGAGTCAAATCATATACCATATGGAAGCTTATGCCTTGACGTAGTTTGTAAATGTCATTAGACTAAAATTCTTAATTAATTAGCTTAGTTATAGTCACGTGAATATTTAATTAGGCAATCTTGTTACCACCATAGCTCAAGAAGTATACACCCGATCATCAAACTTTTAAGTTATACATTTGTGGGGTATTGTAGATGTGCCTTTTGGCCTGCAATGTCTTGTGTCGTCATCATGACATCATTTATAGCGCATTTTGTATGTGTACAAAACACATGCACTGAAAAAGTTGATGTGACCAAGTCGCTTCCTTATTCAGCAGCAATTCTCCATATATCTTTGTACATAATACACAAACAGATATGACGTGGGACTTGTTTGCGAGTCCAATTAATTACGATCTTTGTACGCAATAATAATACATAGATCCCTCCACACACGTTGTGTACTGCATTCCTACATGTGTAAATGACATGAAAGCAGAGTGCGTCCGATTCCTTTCAGTTTCATTTTGATAATTATAATGAGTCCATTACATTGGCGACGAGGATGAAAAGCTGATTTGAACTGTCACCGGTGAGCATTCTTTTCATATGATAGCATACATTTCTAGCAAAAAGGAAAATTGTAAAAGTGGGCCGGACATTTTCGTAACGTTAAGTCCCATTGTTTTACGTACATGTAAGTGCAGCAATATACACATCGTTAGGTTAACCAGTAGCAATATGGCACAACAACCACTACCACCGTCGTAACTGAAACAAGGACTTTGAAAACTGAACCATTCACTCACTCCGACGATCAGATATCAACCGGGAAGGCTTGGGAAGATTGGTTATAGGGAATTGAGCATGAATTCCGCTATTTTCGAATTACTCAACCGTATTTTGTAATTTTTGTTTTCTCAAAAAAAATCTTCCCTTCAGTTTGTGCACAAATTAACGTTAAGTAGTAAAGTACCTATTTATTTGTATGCACGCATTGGGATAGTACTGACCATCAATCCCATAACAGAATTGGTGTAAAGATGTTAAAGGGACAGTATCGTCACGATCAGAGCAGACTTTCTACAAACAGGGCATGGAATCGGCGTCCTGAACACAGTGACTAAAAATTACTGGCTCATTTATGCAGCAACCAACGAATATGACCTTATTATGTGAGTATTATTTTCAGTCACTGGGTTAAACTAGAACTTGAACTCTGATTCCATGTCCTGTTGATCGTGACGATAAGCCCACCTTCAAGCAATAACTTTAATTAGCTGTTCGACTACCTGTTAGTCACATACAAAAACACAATAGTGCATCTTTCTACAAGACACATCCTTACATTGTTAAGATCCTTACAAACTTATATACGAAGTCACAACACAATGTAATTTGAAGGATAACTGTACAATGAGTTCACTACCCACGCAAACTATTTCTTATAGCTCTGACATACACTTTGTCTTTCCTTTTAACACCAACCTTAACTTACAAAATTATGTATTTGGGTCTTTCCACACTAATGTACAAAAGTGTGACATTTAATTAAAGGAACATGGGACATTGATAATAAAATAAAGTACTTTTTACTCTTAACTTTTTCTGTGTACATTCCAAAGTGCCTTCAGGATTGTGCTTTTCAAAATTAAGACAACTTTCTAAGTAATTAAGTAATTACAATATGTTTTGTAACATGGACAGACATTTATTTAGAAATTGACTAAAAGTACTAATAGAACAGATTTATTCACCCACATGTTGTCCCTTTATAATGCTATTTCCCTAAGGTTGTTACCTGAAAAATCAAGACAACCCTCCGGTATTAAACAAATAACAGGGATCATCTTCAAAATATTATGTTTATGTAACGTGGACAGATATTTGTCACAAATTGTCTGTCCACGTTACCTGAGTATATTTCATGCTAATTTCTTAATACCCAGAAGATGTCTTAGTTTTGGCTCATAATAATCCAAAAGGTACGAAGCCGGGAAGGGACAGTGGTAAGAAAACAAATTCAATGGAGTAATCTGTGCTGCAGATTAGTAATCCGTGCTTGCCGCGGATTAATAATCCGTTCGCTGCGGATTAGGAATTCGTGCGCCGCGGTTTAGTAATCCATTCGCAGGGTTTAATAATCCGTTCGCGGTTTAGTAATCCGTTCGCATGGATTAGTAATCAATAAGGTCATCATCAGAACAACTACTTCCATTGACCTCCGCCATCTTGAATCAACTAACGTGCGTGTGTAACGCATGTGTGTGGCGGATTGCTAAACCGCGCACGGATTGTTAAACCGTGCGAGCAGTTCTAATCGTGCGAATGGATTGTTAAACCGTGCGAGCAGTTCCTAATCCGTCTTGAGACGGATTCGCCCGCATTCTAATCCGTGCGAGCGGTTCGCCGCATTCTTAATCCGTGCGACGGATTAATAAACCGTCTTGACGGTTGTTAAACCGTGCAAGCGGTTCTAATCGATCGCGAAACGGATTACTAATCCGTGCGCACGGATTACTCATTGAATTTTATTTCTTACCACTGTCCCTTCCCGGCTTCGTAAAAAGGGTTTAGGGATGTAAATGAAAAGCATTTGAGCAATTATTTCATTCTATTGTCACTTTCCTGTCAATTTTCAAACAACATGTCTGTCCATGTTACAAACATCATGTCTTAAAGATGATCCTGTAATTTCTTAAGTACCAATATTATTTTCTTATTATTTATTATGCACAATCTCATTAAATGCTAAGGAATGTTCAGGAATAGATTAGGACAAAATAGTTGCCTTTATTTGACCCTCCATGTCACACTCAAATAGTTATCATATGTATACCCATTAGTGTGGAAAGACCCACTTATTATTTATTTTGTAAGTTCTTTAAAACAGTTTTCTATATATTTAATGAAGAGTTGTACTTTTACAGATTTTGTTTGTGTCTCACTCAGCCCTGTAGTGGCTGTCTTCTATAACCTGTGCATTACCAGTCAACAATTCTTAATTTGGTAGTTGACAAATCTATTAACCTGTCCACCATAAAACTCATATAAGCCCTCAAGTCACCGGTTTTAAAAGTGACATAACCATTGTTCTTAAGCGTTGCAAATTACAGTGTACAATGCAAAGGGCAATTTAACTGTTGTATTGTGTCAAACTATACACCAAATTGTAATCTTAGTATGAAAAACAAAATTTAAGTCATCGTGATGTCATCCGGTTTCCATTACAGTCTCATGAATATTTAATTAGCAAATCCATTTGAACCATAACTCAAAAGTATACACTTGATACTTAAACTTTTGCAGTTATAGACTTGATGGGTACTGTGAATGTGCGCTGTGGTATCGTGACCTCATAATGACCTCTACTTCCGGTTCAACAGGAAGTTTGAATAAAAATAAATAGTTTAGGGTACAAAAACAATGCGATGAAGTTTCTTTAACATGTTAGAACAAAAATAGTACTGAGGAATTCTTATTATTTTTTTTACTGCACCCAAACATCCTCATGAATGAAATGCAAATAAACCACACATTATGAATCGTAACAGCTTTGTGTTCGTCCGAAGGACAAACACCTTGGAAAAACAAAGGTCAAGATCATTTCATGCAGACTCCTGTACCTTACAACTTATCTGACATTAAATTCACAAACACGACCCCACTTTGACCTTTCCTTCCAGTCCAAACAGGACAAAACAAGACACCATCAATATCAGTCTCCGTTGAAATACTCCATAGCATACTCCATGGCATACTCCATGGCATACTCCATTAAGTATCTAAGGAGGTCATTAACTGCAAACAACACAACGTCATTAACGTAACAGCTCTGTTCTTCCAAAAGACAAACACCTAAATGTCTATTTATTATTATTATTATCATTATCATTATTATTATTATACTATACTGTAGATTGTTGACATCAGTGCACTTCATATCTTTATCTATCATTGAGCAATCAATCAAGTCCCACTCCCGACGTTTTTTCATTTCTCTTAACCGAGTAGACCATGATATTACAGAGCCACCCAATGCTAGATATGACAGATTCAGTTCAACCAGATTGGGCATGTCACTCAGTGACACAGCAATGTGCTTCATAGCTTCATCGTTCAATAAGCAATTACTCAAGTGCAGCTTCTTAAGGTGTTTCATTTGCTTCAAATGAGGAGACAATGTTATTGCAGAGATACCCAAAGCTTGATTACATGACAGATCCAGTTCAACCAGAGTGGGCATGTCACTCAGTGACACAGCAATGTGCTTCATATCTTCATTGTTCAATGAGCAATTATTCAAGTCTAGCTTCTGAAGGTGTTTCATTTGCTTCAAATGAGGAGACCATGATATTGCAGAGCCACCCAAAGCTCGAGTATATGACAGATTCAGTTCAACCAGAGTGGGCATGTCACTCAGTGACACAGCAATGTGCTTCATATCTTCATCGTTCAATAAGCAATCACTCAAGTCCAGCTTCTGAAGGTGTTTCATTTGCTTCAAATGAGGAGACCATGATATTACAGAGCCACCCAAGATTTTATTCCATGACAGATCCAGTTCAACCAGAGTGGGCATGTCACTCAGTGACACAGCAATGTGCTTCATATCTTCATCTTTCAATGAGCAATCACTCAAGTCCAGCTTCTGAAGGTGTTTCATTTGCTTCAAATGAGGAGACCATGATATTACAGAGCCACCCAAGGCTTCATTACCTGACAGATCCAGTTCAACCAGAGCAGGCATGTCACTCAGTGACACAGCAATGTGCTTCATTCCTTTATCTTTCAATGAGCAATGACTCAAGTCCAACTTCTGAAGGTGTTTCATTTGCTTCAAACAAGGAGACCATGATATTACAGAGCCACCCAAGGATTTATTACCTGGCAGATCCAGTTCAACCAGAGCAGGCATGTCACTCAGTGACACAGCAATGTGCTTCATATCTTTATCTTTCAATGAGCAATGACTCAAGTCCAGCTTCTGAAGGTGTTTCATTTGCTTCAAATGAGACCATGATATTACAGAGCCACCCAAGGCTTCATTACCTGACAGATCCAGTTTAACCAGAGCGAGCATCTCACTCAGTGACACAGCAATGTGCTTTATATCTTTCAATGAGCATTGTCTCAAGTCCAGCTTCTGAAGGTATTTTATTTTCTTCAAATGAGGAGACCATAAAGCTGCTGAGCTACCCAGTCTATCATTCTCACTGAGGACCAATTCCACCAGGTCACTCCTGTTCCTCATTGCTTCTACAATATCTACCAGATCTGTGCCAGTTAATGAACACTCACTCAGGTTCAGCATTATGCCAGCACTGGTTTGCAATACAAGATACCTACAAGTTTCAAAATAACTTACTACGCAGCACACAAGATTGCTCATATGACCAACTGATAAAGCAAGAAATTTGAAGTCTTTGTTTTCTACACTACATTCATTCAATTTCAGATACTGAAGGTGTTTCATTTGCTTCAAATGAGGAGACCATGATATTACAGAGCCACCCAAGGCTTCATTACCTGACAGATCCAGTTCAACCAGAGCAGGCATGTCACTCAGTGACACAGCAATGTGCTTCATTCCTTTATCTTTCAATGAGCAATGACTCAAGTCCAGCTTCTTAAGGTGTTTCATTTGCTTCAAATGAGGAGACCATGATATTGCAGAGCCACCCAAGGTAACATTTTGTTTAAGATTTAGATCAGTCAGGTTTGCTTTGTTCTCCAATGAGGATGCAATATGTTCCATATTACTAGCAGTTAATGAGCAACCAATCAGATGCAATGAAGACAGATTTGTCATTCCACTCAAATGATTACCTAAGTTATGTAAGTTGCTTCTCTTTATAGACACTGTCCTTACCTTGTCAAGGTAACTGTTTCCTCTGCTCATTGTCTGGTTAGTTACATTCTTAACAAAGTATAAGAATGAGTTAATGCTATCACTGTTCCCATAATTAATGTCTATGTTTTCAGTAAGAACTGAATTGATTAAATCCACTGATGGCAAATTCTCTGACTGACTCTCAAAAAAACAATTAAGAGCCACAATTATGAATTCATCAGATGTGGAGTCAATTGCGTTCATCAAGAACTGACAAATCCTACTTGTACATTTCTCATTGTCACCGCAACAAAAGCGTAACAGATACTCATAACTAGAAGGATTACCCTCTATGGTTCTGTCAATCTGATCAAGAATCTCTTGAAATTTCTCAGTGTCTGTTATCAATAAGCTCTGCCAGTACATAGCTGCACAGTATTCCTGGAATGTTTTATGAATAAAGTGCACACTGTGATGAATGTCAAGACCCTTTAGGACCCTCTGGCTGGTGAGGATACCTGCTCTTATGGCTTTATCAAGTACAGTCTTCTTAAAATCTGTTTCCTTAAAAGAAAGTAACTGGTGAGAAGAAAGCAGACCGTCTAAAGCAACCTCTCCAATTGCAATCACAATCTTTGACATTTCATCTTGTGACGTATTTTTTGCTTTTCTTTTAAATATGTATTGCAATGCCTCACTGTACAGACGAGTCATTGTGTCTGGCAGTTGAGATTTTTCTCTCCAAAGGAGACACATTAAAAGCAGCAACATTGGACTCTTTGCCAAATCACAGAGGACATTTGAGGACTGAATCCTCTGAATAAGACTCTTAGCCTTGTCATCTTCATTAGTGTAAAATCTGTTCACATACTGCTCAATATCTTCAGCACTGAACCCCAAAACACTCACATGAGTGAAAGGTTGTTGAACCAATGATGTATACACCAATTTGTCATAGTGAGAGGGACGGGTAGTAACAAATACACACATTTCTCTACCTTTCTTTTGATTAAGAATTTGAAGAATAGAACCAAATGAGGACTCTTGGAGTGTTTTGGTTTGGAACTCATCAAAGCCATCCAAAAGAATTAGCACTTTGTCAGGGTTTGAGTAAATAAACTTGTTTAAATCAGATCTATCTATTGTGTCTTTATCTAAGAGCTGATCAAATATTGCGTCCATAAGCTCTGAAGTTTGTTCCAGTTCACGCATCTTCAAAACAAAAACAAGTTTGTACTTCCTGAGTGTCTCACTGGAAGCTATAGCCCAATCATAAGCAATTTTGTCAAAAAGGGTTGTCTTCCCTAGACCAGCTGATCCATTTAATATGCCCCGTTTGATTAGACGACCTTCTTTAGTTTTATAGAAGAAAATGTCCTCATATGACTTCAATTTAGTCTCACCTTTGCCCTTCTTTCCTACTTGTTCATCACTTTCTACTAAAACTAACTTTGTATAGATGTCCATAATGTGCATCTTATCATCCCCGACCCATGGGATCATCTGTACAAAGCTACCTCTAGTTTTATACCATGCTTGTAATGCAGTCTCTGCAGCATCAGCAACTTGACTTGTAGTTGGACTTTGTTCCTCATGCTGGATGTCTTGTCCAATCGTCTTGCTGGTTTTGTCCGGTGCGCCTGTTTGAAGAGAAACAAATATTGTATGCACATTAAATCAAAATATGGCCATGAATATCACTAACTGACTGTGCAGACAATCTGGATATGTCATTGTGTGGTTTATCTCCAGTAATATGGAAATACCACTAAAATCCTTTGAAACAACACAAGCTGCTACTCAGTTGACGGAACACCATTGGTAAATTAGGGAATAAAAGTTTGTCACAAGGTCTTTACTGCAGGATAATGACCGGCTTTGGGCATGGCCATGGGTGATAAAGAACCCTCGCCTTCGGCTTGTTATCTTACAGTAAAGATCAAGCATCAAACTTTTATTCCCATTCATAAATGCCTGTATCAGTTTCATTGTCAAATCAAGTCATTTTCGTTGAAAAATGGGAAAATTCATATTTTGGGGACACAAAACACTATTATTATTACACAAACAAAACTTTGTCACTCTAATTGGTTCAAATCCGCATCACCTAAATGTAAAAGCTGGTGTGTAACACACATACATGCTGCTGTGATTTTTACATACATGTATATACATCTACATGCATCCATACTTTATAAGAATGAAGAGATACATGTACATATATGTATATACATCTACATGCATCCATACTTGATAAGAATGAAGAGATACATGTACATACATGTATATACATCTACATGCATCCATACTTTATAAGAATGAAGAGATACATGTACATACATGTATATACATCTACATGCATCCATACTTGATAAGAATGAAGAGATACATGTACATACATGTATATACATCTACATGCATCCATACTTGATAAGAATGAAGAGATACATGTAAGTATACATGTATATACATCTACATGCATCCATACTTGATAAGAATGAAGAGATACATGTACATACATGTATATACATCTACATGCATCCATACTTGATAAGAATGAAGAGATACATGTACATACATGTATATACATCTACACTGCATCCATACTTGATAAGAATGAAGAGATACATGTACATGTACATACATGTATATACATCTACATGCATCCATACTTGATAAGAATGAAGAGATACATGTACATACATGTACATACATACACATCTACATGCATCCATACTTTATAAGAATGAAGAGATACATGTACATACATGTATATACATCTACATGCATCCATACTTGATAAGAATGAAGAGATACATGTACATACATGTACATGTATCCATACTTGATAAGAATGAAGAGATACATGTACATACATGTATATACATCTACATGCATCCATACTTGATAAGAATGAAGAGATACATGTACATACATGTATATACATCTACATGTATCCATACTTGATAAGAATGAAGAGATACATGTACATACATGTATATACATCTACATGTATCCATACTTGATAAGAATGAAGAGATACATGTACATACATGTATATACATCTACATGTATCCATACTTTATAAGAATGAAGAGATACATACATGTATATATACATCTACATGCATCCATACTTGATAAGAATGAAGAGATACAAGTGCATACATGTACATACATCTACATGCATCCATACTTGATAAGAATGAAGAGATACATGTACTATACATGTATATACATCTACATGTATCCATACTTTATAAGAATGAAGAGATACATGTACATACATGTATATACTGTACATCTACATGTATCCATACTTTATAAGAATGAAGAGATACATGTACATACATGTATATACATCTACATGTATCCATACTTGATAAGAATGAAGAGATACATGTATATACATCTACATGTATCCATACTTGATAAGAATGAAGAGATACATGTACTATACATGTATATACATCTACATGCATCCATACTTGATAAGAATGAAGAGATACATGTATATACATCTACATGTATCCATACTTTATAAGAATGAAGAGATACATGTACATACATGTATTTTATTTTATTTTATTTTATTTATTTCATTTTCCGGGATATACACTTTACATGTCACAGCACTGCACACAGATAATAATGATCATAATAAATAATAAAGGGAAAAAAGGAAACTTAAAACTGCAAATTAACAAAAACAACATCCAATTGGCTCCCGTAGGATTGCCCAAAAGAAACTAGTTTCTGTCAGGGGGCTCTCCAAACTGATTGGATGACAAAACAATAAAATATGTATATATATAAATATGACATTTACGTAAATAAAAACTATATACATCTACATGCATCCATACTTTATAAGAATGAAGAGATACATGTACATACATATATATACATAGATGTATCCATACTTTATAAGAATGAAGAGATACATGTACATACATGTATATACATCTACATCAGGCCCGTACGCAGGATTTTTTATGGGGTGGTGCGAATTTGTACTGATGGGACCAAAAATGCCTTGGGAAACTATATAACGTCGGTTTCGCGCCCTTTCATCTACATGTACAGGTAGGCTATATATAGCGTTAATTGTACATGATTCGATCTGGAAGATACGAAAGCCCGGCCACCTGGCGCGGCAGCGTATGTGTATAATTTGCATATTTTACGCGCCCGCGTAAAGTTTTTAGTTGACATTATTGCAAGGAGGAAGGTCCGAGTCGAATTTCGCCTAAGCCAAGTCCATTTTCGTGTGCCAGTTGTACCGTTATTTCTACATCAAAATACCATTATTTACCCCGGAAAATGTGGACCTTTTGGTAATTTGGGGGGGTGTGTACGCACCCATCGCACCCCCCCTGCGTACGGGCCTGTACATGCATCCATACTTTATAAGAATGAAGAGATACATGTACATACATGTATATACATCTACATGTATCCATACTTTATAAGAATGAAGAGATACATGTACATACATGTATATACATCTACATGTATCCATACTTGATAAGAATGAAGAGATACATGTACATACATGTATCCATACTTGATAAGAATGAAGAGATACATGTACATACATGTATATACATCTACATGTATCCATACTTGATAAGAATGAAGAGATACATGTACATACATGTATATACATCTACATGCATCCATACTTGATAAGAATGAAGAGATACATGTACATACATGTATATACATCTACATGCATCCATACTTTATAAGAATGAAGAGATACATGTACATACATGTATATACATCTACATGCATCCATACTTGATAAGAATGAAGAGATACATGTACATACATGTATATACATCTACATGCATCCATACTTGATAAGAATGAAGAGATACATGTACATACATGTATATACATCTACATGCATCCATACTTGATAAGAATGAAGAGATACATGTACATACATGTATATACATCTACATGCATCCATACTTTATAAGAATGAAGAGATACATGTACATACATGTATATACATCTACATGCATCCATACTTGATAAGAATGAAGAGATACATGTACATACATGTATATACATCTACATGTATCCATACTTGATAAGAATGAAGAGATACATGTACATACATGTATATACATCTACATGCATCCATACTTGATAAGAATGAAGAGATACATGTACATACATGTATATACATCTACATGCATCCATACTTGATAAGAATGAAGAGATACATGTACATACATGTATCCATACTTGATAAGAATGAAGAGATACATGTACATACATGTATATACATCTACATGCATCCATACTTGATAAGAATGAAGAGATACATGTACATACATGTATATACATCTACATGCATCCATACTTGATAAGAATGAAGAGATACATGTACATACATGTATATACATCTACATGTATCCATACTTGATAAGAATGAAGAGATACATGTACCTGTGAAAGTTTGAGCTTATTTCATTGTCATTAACATGACAATAGTGACAATGTATTCTAATGTGGAAATGGATGACCAGCTGGTCATCGAGGATTTTCACATTTGAATTCATCTACATATTATTTCATGTTTTCTCAAAAATGAAATGTCAGATGGAATAACTTGTCAGGATGTTTGGTATCATTACCATATAACAACCAAGTAAGCTTGCAGATAATAACTTGTCTGGATGTTTGGTATCAATACCATGTAACAACCAAGTAAGCTTGCAGATAATAACTTGTCAGGGTGTTTGGTATCATTACCATGTAACAACCAAGTAAGCTTGCAGATAATAACTTGTCAGGATGTTTGGTACCACGTAACAACCAAGTAAGCTTGCAGATAATAACTTGTCAGGATGTTTGGTATCATTACCATGTAACAACCAAGTAAGCTTGCAGATAATAACTTGTCAGGATGTTTGGTATCATTACCACTTAACAACCAAGTAAGCTTGCAGATAATAACTTGTCAGGATGTTTGGTATCATTACCATGTAACAACCAAGTAAGCTTGCAGATAATAACTTGTCTGGATGTTTGGTATCATTACCATGTAACAATCAAGTAAGCTTGCAGATAATAACTTGTCTGTATGTTTGGTATCATTACCACGTAACATATAAGCTTGCAGATAATAACTTGTTCAGTTTTTTGGGGTTATTACCCATATTTAAATAATATTCATAAATGCCCAAGACGGTTAAGACAATCTGATTCAATGAAACGTGATCATGTGCATTAACGATCGGTAAAGACTAGCTGCCTATGTATCAGTGATAATAATCAACCAGGAAGTATGCAAGTATGTGCCAAGTATATGCAAGTATAATAATAATAATAATAATAATGTGTGGATATATATAGCGCACGTATCCACCAACTAAGTGGTGCTCAAGGCGCATTATATTATTATCCCTGCTCATAAGGCTCATAAATCATTCCTGAAACCATCTCAGCTCCCTGGGGAGTATACAGTTCAATTGCTGCCATTTCTAGCGCATATAGAGCAAACCAACTCTGCCTTCACAGGTACCCATTTAACCCCTGGGTGGAGAGAAGCAATTATGATTAAGTGTCTTGCTCAAGGACACAAGTGTCACGGCCGTGATTCGAACCCACATTATGTTGCTAACACCAGAACTTGAATCCGGTAAGCTAGACCGCTCGGCCACGACACCCCAAGTATGTGCCAAGTATATGCAAGTATGTGCCAAGTATATGCAAGTATGTGCCAAGTATATGCAAGTATACTACTCAAAACAATTTAGGGAACACCAGAATAATCTCAGTTAAAGCAAGATCATTTATTTCAGATAAACACAATGTTTCACAGAATTGATGAGAAACAACTGCACAATGAAACAGATGATTAAAGGATGCATGTAGTGATTACACATTTCATGACATGACTACTGAAAGAGAGAGGGGGTTGCAAATGAAAATCCCGGTTCATGGAACATTTCAAACCTATTTGATGTTAAAAATCCGGTGTTCCCTAAATTGTTTTGAGTAGTATATGTGCCAAGCATATGCAAGTATGTGCTGTAAGCTCAGTATGCCAAGTCGGTATTTACGTCTATTGATGAAGCCTTCGCAGTCGATAGGGGGCGCTGTTGGATGGACCGTAACATTTTTCGTTGTTGAAGTCACATGTGTTTTGTGCGATGCCACCACAATTTGTGGTCAGATTTTGATACTTCGTTTACGAAAGCCCAATGTCGTAAGTGTTGAAACTTATTTGTTTATTTGATAACATAAGATTCATAGATAATATCAGTCAGTTGATTAAGTTTATTTTTTGTAGTACTTTGGTTAATTTCACTCGTCTAAAATTGTTATAAATCATCAAAGTATAAATGGTGTGTTTCACTTTAAGTACATGTTGACATACACACATTGAGGAATATACATGTACACAGTACATTCTTAAGTTAATGAGCCCATAGTATAGTATTTGGGAATGTTGCCTGTAAAGGATTATTGTATGCTTACATATCAGTATTTTTGTTATGTTTCCTTTGTGTGTGTAGATTAAACCGTGACATAATGTTATCAAGACAAAAAGTCAACTGTTTTGAGTTTAAGTTAATCGTCATCCGCCACATGTGCCAAGTATATGCAAGTATGTGCCAAGTATGTGCCAAGTATGTGCCAAGTATATGCAAGTATGTGCCAAGTATGTGCCAAGTATATGCAAGTATGTGCCAAGTATATGCAAGTATGTGCCAAGTGTATGCAAGTATGTGCCAAGTGTATGCAAGTATGTGCCAAGTATATGCAAGTACAGTAAGAAGAATAGCCCCTTAAATTATTTACACTAAATGTATTTTAATAATTTAATATTGTTATGCATAAGCCAGACTATGCATGTATGTATATGTATACATGTACAGCAATGTGAAATTATAGGTCAAACTCATCTTTAAGGAACAGTTTTGCACTTTGATTATTAAAAAAGTTTACATCTCAACAGCTTTTTTAATGTTAAATAAGCTTAGAAATCAACAATTGTTTTGATGAAATACAATGTACATACCTGTAACATAGTTAGTCGTGTTGCCCTTACTAGTTCCAGAGGTGATGGAGCAATTAACTGCATCCTTGATTACAGTAACGAAGTTGCTGCCAGAGAGGGTAGATGCGTCTAGTATGTCCTCAGGTCTTAGATCAACCTGAGAAGAGTCATTCTGTATTCTAGATGTCTTTTCAGACTTTGTTGTTGCTCGTTCCCTCCCTGCATATTCAGGATATCAAAATTGAGGTCATTATATAGTGCTATGAAATACAAATAAAAACTTACTCATTGCATTATGACATCATTTACATGAGTAAAAACCCATTGAGGGCACCCTTTACGCAAGCAGCTGCTGTTTTCAGGGCATTCAGCATGTTGATGGTTAGTGTTCACTTTTAGCTTGAAGTTATCAGGGAAAAATTCACTGATATAAAGTACAATGTACTTCCAGCATATGCAGACTATGGGATACATTTGTAGTTTTTGAACATACCACACACACAATGCCATAAGCATGAAGCGAATAAAATAATTAGTTTTTCTGTAGGAAATAAAGTAAACATCAGTGGTCTCAGTTAAAATGGATCAAGATGTTGACAACTCTACAAAATGTTTGTTTTTACTTACTTGATTGTTGATCCACGTCTAGACTAGGCTGACTGTTGATGTCCACTCCAACACTCCCATGAAGACTGGTGTCCACATCTCCTGCCACCTGCGGTATTCCCTCCTTGAGACTTCCCTCGGCCTTGGATGAGGATTTCCCTAGCATCTGCTGTGAGCTGGTAGCGTCCACTCCAACACTCTCATGAAGACTGGTGTCAACATCTCCTGCCACCTGCGGTATTCCCTCCTTGGGACTTCCTTCAGCCTTGGATGAGGATTTCCCTAGCATCTGCTGTGAGCTTGTAGCGTCCACTCCAACACTCCCATGAAGACTGGTGTCGACATCTCCTGCCACCTGCATTATTCCCTCCTTGGGACTTCCCTCAGCCTTGGATGAGGATTTCCCTAGCATCTGCTGTGAGCGGGTAGCGTCCACTCCAACACTCCCATGAAGACTGGTGTCGACACCTCCTGCCACCTGCATTATTCCCTCCTTGAGACTTCCCTCAGCCTTGGATGAGGATTTCCCTAGCATCTGCTGTGAGCTGGTAGCGTCCACTCCAACATTCCCATGAAGACTGGTGTCCACATCTCCTGCCGGTATTCCCTTCTCATTGTCACTGTCTAAAGACTTCTTCTGACTGAACCACTGATGCATCTTGAGCCGTGTGAAGGATTTCTTCTTGGCCTTTACTCTGAATTTTGGAATGTGAACGTTCCACCCTGAGAAGAAGCCCTTAGTCTTAGATGAGGCGTTGACCTCCAGGCTGGCAGACATTTGGATATTTCCTGTAAAAATAAAGAAAAACCCCCAGAAATTAGAAGGTTGAATTTAAGAAAACAGTGGGATGACTAGAGAAATTGAAGCAACCCCCCATGACCCTGCATAATCTCATTAAGTCAACCTACATGTACCAGTTACCACTAGTAAACCTAGCACCACCCCTGACCCTGCATAATCTCATTAAGTCAACCTACATGTACCAGTCCCCACTAGCAAACCTAGCACCACCCCTGACCCTGCATAATCTCATTAAGTCAACCTACATGTACCAGTCCCCACTAGTAAACCTAGCACTGCCCCTGACCCTGCATAATCTCATCAAGTCAACCTACATGTACCAGTCCCCACTAGTAAACCTAGCACTGCCCCTGACCCTGCATAATCTCATTAAGTCAACCTACATGTACCAGTCCCCACTAGTAAACCTAGCACCACCCCTGACCCTGCATAATCTCATTAAGTCAACCTACATGTACCATGAACCAGTCACCACTAGTAAACCTAGCACCGCCCCTGACCCTGCATAATCTCATTAAGTCAACCTACATGTACCAGTACATGTTTCTTATTCTGCTGAAATGACACCAGATTGTTGAATTAATTCCCCTTAATTGACTACATGTATGCCATCAACCTTGTACACATTAAATAATGTTTGCAATTTAATGTATCTTGCTACACAAAATAAACTCAATCAATAGGTTTGAGTTAATGAAGTCATCATTGTAATCAATAGTCCTACAGAGCTTGGCCAGACTTACAATGTACTGTACTACATATGCACATATTGATCATAATGTTTTTCATCTGATGAACCGGGTTGATTGACCCAGTTCACCATTGACCACACCCAAAACCGGTCATTAACCTGTGGTAAAGACCAACCATCAAACTTTTAGTTCCTTAATAATGAGGGAAAAAAAGACAAAAATAAGATAACAAAACATAAATTCCCGACCTTTTGTGAATATAATTATTGGGTCTGTCATACCGGAAATACAACATTTGTTTTTTTTGGCCTAAAACCAAACTACCTAAATCATCAATTGTTATAAGAGCCTTTCTGCAATGTGATCTGTTCTTTAACCCTCCTACTATAGCTGTACTTTAGTGACAAGTAGCTTTAGAGGTCAAAATCAGTCAACTGCCCGTGTTTTTTTTATACTGTTTCTTTATATGGCATCTTTTTACTGTTTTTTTCTGTCATTTTGATCACACTGAACAATACAAGACAATGCTTTTGCCAGTCAAAAATGGTTGACTATTTTTTACCTATAAATGTACAAGTTTACTACACGTAAAGTTTGACAGTGTTTGACTTTTAAGTGCATTAGATACATGTATACCTTGGCAAATATATCAACATTTTGACTGATTTTGACCCTTGCAGTCATAGGAGGATTAAAGTTTGATACAATACAGGTTTTTAATTCACAGAGTCTACTTACCCATAATGGTACGTTGACATGTTTGAGAGTAAGATGTGTCACTAGTAGTTGGTGAAGCATGACTTTCCATTCCATAGCTTGAACATGATGGCAACTGATCATCATCAGCACCTGTAGCAATGCTGTAACCTAGTTTAGAAAGAAACAAATTCAAGGTTATGATCTCTGAGCACTGCTTGCTTCAGTTGTAAATGTGTTTGTCTGTAGGATCTCTTAAACTCCAGTCTGTGCAATTCATGGCAGACAGATATTCAATACAAATGAGATGTAAAGCATCTATTCTGATAAAATTAGAACGGATGTACTGTGTCTGGGTTGAAGGTTAAGTTTGGGTCAAGTATGTGTATGTTTGCAAAAGTAATTTAAGTACTGTCTGATCATGAAAATAATAAAGAAATTATCTGTTGTGGTTAATGAGATATTGTACATTCCCTGGAAACCACATTAAAGTGAGGCACATGGACATCATGAATTAAATTAAATCAAAAGGATCCCAGACAACTTTGATTTACCTTGTTCTTGTAATGCATGTTCTGTTTCATTAATGACATCAATAACATCTTTCCTGCCAATCATTTCCATTATTTCTTTCAGCTTTCTGTAATCACCAGCTCTTATTATTCTCTTGTACTCCAAACTCTTCAGCAACTCTGCAACTGTTTTTATTCCCTCCAACTCTCCAGCCTTGAAACCACCAAATTCATCAGCTTTGACTGTGTCTTTTATATTGTCAAAATTATCCAATGTTAAAGTTTTGCTTAACTTTAAGCATAAATCCGCATGTGGTGTTGGTATAGCCGTGAGAGCCATGCTGCATTAACTTTTACCGGTTCTTCAAAGAGAAAAAGTTAATTCCTCCCAAGAGAAAATCTAGGAGAAAACAACAAAAATTTAGTTTTATCAGATGTACATCCACAATGCAGAAGTTAATTTCTGTAAGTAAACGTACAAATGATGATTTTTGTTTTCATACTCAAAGAAATCTGGCCGAGACCATGGACCCTCTATTAATATACAAAATATGTTGTACATGTAACAATCAGTGCTTGGATGGTTAACCGGTTAAACAATCCAAACTGCACTAACCATTAAGAAATTTGCTTACTGGCTAACCGAAAACAATATATCAAACAATGGGAAGTTTATTGATGCTTTTTGATTGAAAATTTATACACATTTTTCCAGAATTTTTGATGGGTAGGTTGGTATTGGTAAGTAATTTTTTTTAAATGGATTTGTACATGCAAATTACTACGCAATAGATGCACCTGCATGTATACATACATGCTATGTTTAAAAACACATTTTTAACAAATTTGATCATGAAATCAGTGGGACTTTATCTTTTTTGCATTGTATTACAGGGGCAATATCATCACGAACCGAGCAGACTTTCAACAGGGCATGGAAATCGATATTCCAGTTTAAGATGAACACAGTGATTGAAAGTTAATAAGTTCATTTAAGCAACAGCATCGGTTTATGACTTTATCATGTGAGGTATTATTTTCAGTCACTGAGTTAATCTAAATTTAACCAGTTCGCGTCGGGAATAAAAACAGTTTTGCTGGACCCCTGAGCGGGTTTCTTTTTCCCACACAAACACGTTTTTTTTTGCGTGAATTGTTTTTGGTTACATCAATGAAACTAAGACGGGACACCCCCATTTAGCTTATTAGCAGAAAAATTGGCGAGTTTCCCTTGGGAATTATAACCAGTAGGGCGTCTTTTGTGTTGCGTCTTTAGACGTCCGCCGAGCCCTCTAAAGAATTCTTCAGCGTATTTACATGTCATCCGAGTGGTACCGTGTAACAATGGGACAATGGTGCACGGAAATTGGTCTATACAAATCTTGATTTGCCAGCGGTCTGCCAGGTAATTGGTCTATAGAAATCTTAGTATACCACAGCTTTACAGATTTCAATGGAGACGAAGACAAAAGTATGGAACAGGTGTACGATTGCCCCCCACCAATGTCAAGATATAGCTCTGCTCTATTCTTCGTTTTGTTTATACTGGAACTAAGGATTTCTTACACGTAAAAAGATAATAAAATGTACAAACAAATGTTCAAAGAAAAAGAATAACTTGTGTTTTATTACATGATAAAAACTAATACAAGATACTTTATTTGAACAATCTATGCAAGTACTTCAACTTCATGGACTTCACTGGAAATAATCTTATTTTCATTTTATGACAACAAATACTTTCGGTCAAATATAAACAAAAAGAACAGCCGCGGTCTATTCTTTTTGTTTATACTGGAACTAAGGATTTCTTGCTCATAACATGAAAATAAAATGTACAAACAAATATTCCAAAAAAAAAAAATCACTTGTGGTTTATTACATGATGAAAAACTAATAAAAGATACTTTATTTGAACAATTTACTTGCAAGTACTTCAACTTTATGGACTTGTTACTGGAAATAATGTACGTATTTATACTGGAACTAAGGATTTTTTGCTCATAACATGAAAATAAAATGTAAAAATAATTTTTCAATGAAAAGTTATTACAGGAGTCTTTCATTACATCAAATCATGGCTTTGCAACAATTTACTTCCAAGTACTTCATCGCGAAGTACTTATTGGAAATATCAATGATGAAAATACAGTGTAAAGTTTACATCTTTTTTTCATTTTATGACAAAAAATACTTTCGGTCAAATATAAACAAAAAGAACAGCCCTGGTCTATTCTTTTTGTTTATACTGGAACTAAGGATTTTTTGCTCATAACATGAAAATAAAATGTAAAAATAATTTTTCAATGAAAAGTTATTACAGGAGTCTTTCATTACATCAAATCATGGCATCAAGGTCTACAAGACGTGTCAGAGCAACAATTTAGTTCCAAGTACTTCATCGCGAAGTACTTATTGGAAATATCAATGATGAAAAGTTTACATCTTATTTTTATTTTATGACAAAAAATACTTTCGGTCAAATATAAACAAAAAGAACAGCCCCGGTCTATTCTTTTTGTTTATACTGGAACTAAGGATTTTTTGCTCATAACATGAAAATAAAATGTAAAAATAATTTTTCAATGAAAAGTTATTACAGGAGTCTTTCATTACATCAAAATCATGGCTTTGCAACAATTTACTTCCAAGTACTTCAACCTCGAAGTACTTATTGAAAATATCAATGATGAAAATACAGTGTAAAGTTTACATCTTATTTTCATTTTATGACAACAAATACTTTCGGTCAAATATAAACAAAAAGAACAGCCCCGGTCTATTCTTTTTGTTTATACTGGAACTAAGTTTCTTGCTCGAAAATGAAAATAGAATGTACAAGAAAAGTGTCAATGAAAACTGTACTGTAATTATCAATTATTACAAATGTTCTTCAAGTTCAATAATTACTTTCGGTGTGGTAAATCTTGAAGCAAGGGTGCACACACAGGGGAGTTTCACACACGTCACATGCATATCTTGTCTCACGCCTTCGGCCGTCGGACTTGCAAACCACACACCTCTTGCAGGGACTCGCTGTCTTATCTGTCGGCGGTATGGTGACGGGGAAGTGCCGGCCAGTCAGTCTGTTGGGACTCGGTAGGGCGTGTGGGCGACCTCGTATGCTGTAGTTTGGCAAAGTGGCGTTATGCAGAACTTCGCTGATAAGGGACATTCGGAAATCGGTATAACTGATGTCCTCT
The DNA here is from genome assembly GCA_029582265.1 of Zoroaster sp. YZ-2022. Taxonomy (NCBI): domain Eukaryota; kingdom Metazoa; phylum Echinodermata; class Asteroidea; order Forcipulatida; family Zoroasteridae; genus Zoroaster; species Zoroaster sp. YZ-2022. The sequence goes on from CM055818.1 coordinate 7,778,308, forward strand.
CTCACAATTCTGTATATGATGAATGAGTTCACCAAAGCCATGTCCACCATGTAGAAAAAAATCTTCTTATACCACTTGATGGACTTTCGCACGCTGCGGTGGCTAGATGAAAACTGATCAGAAAGATCAACTCCACATTTCCCGCGGTTGTAGTCGATGACACAAGTAGGTTTCTCGATTGGATTGCCAGATTTGTCTTTCTTGCCAGTCTCCTCCATTGATGCCAAGTGCATAGTGGAAAGCATCTTGACATCCTTCTTGTCCTTCCACACTAGAGCGAGAAGACTGTCGCTGGACCTAAAAGCGCGTTCTCCGCGCCGCTTCAGTTTGACGGTTCTCAAGTCCGCTGGCATCTGCTTACGGTTGAGTCTGACCGTCCCGCAGACATTGGTCCGCCGGTCCCTAAGCCGCATGAAGAGGTCGGGGCTGCTAAACCAGTTGTCAAGGAAGATGTTGTACCCCTGGTCGAGAAGGTCTTCATTGAGTTCAAGAACAGATCTGGTACTTGCGGGCAAAGCACCTTGGTCCTGGCCGGTGTAAATCTTGAAGTTCCACGTATAGCGGCTGCATCCCGGTGCTCTGACACGTCTTGTAGACTTTGATGCCAATCGCTCGTTTGGAAGGGTTGTATTGTTTGAATTTCAGACGACCGTGGAATTTCCACAGCGACTAGTCGGTAGTGACATCCTGCGAGGGAACATACACCGTCTTGAAATTCTCCGTGAGGTTATCGATGACTGGGCGCAGTTTGAAAAGTCGATCGGTCCCATCATCAACGTCGTTGTCGTTGAAGTGCAGACTTTTCAGCAACTGGAGAAATCTGTCTCTGGGCATGGTGTTACCGAAGAACGGGCTCTGGATCATTGGCTCTCTCGCCCAGTAGGCTTGGATGTGTAGCTTGGTCGTGATGCCCATCAAAATCACAAGCGACACCATAGCTTTGATCTCGTCTGCGGTCGTGTTGAACCACAGTCTCTGGTGGCTGTCCAAATTGATCATCATGTTGTCCTCGGCATATTTATTAGTCTGCTCGGCTATGTGCTTGAACTGTTCGTCAGGGTCCCATCATCAACGTCGTTGTCGTTGAAGTGCAGACTTTTCAGCAACTGGAGAAATCTGTCTCTGGGCATGGTGTTACCGAAGAACGGGCTCTGGATCATTGGCTCTCTCGCCCAGTAGGCTTGGATGTGTGGCTTGGTCGTGATGCCCATCAAAATCACAAGCGACACCATAGCTTTGATCTCGTCTGTGGTCGTGTTGAACCACAGTCTCTGGTGGCTGTCCAAATTGATCATCATGTTGTCCTCGGCATATTTATTAGTCTGCTCGGCTATGTGCTTGAACTGTTCGTCAGGGAAAAATTTGAGGAAGACTTCGAGCGTCGTGCTAGATGCATCCAAATCTGCAGCGGCAACACCAGCATTGGCCGAAAACCCAAAATGGCGAGGGAAAATATCTCGTTGTCTCCATACTACAGCTGGAGCTGGAACAGTAACTGTTTTTGTGCATTTTCGCACGGTAGGAGGACTTGGGTTGTCGCTCTCGCTTGAATCAGAACTTGCAGATAAATCAGAGTCCGAAGATTGTTCTTCGGACCCACTTGAAATAACGTCATTTGTTCTACTTGCAGACGCCATGATTTGATGTAATGAAAGTCCAAAACACAGGTTGCAAGCCCGCCCTTTATACCATTACCACCAGTACATGCTGTTTGTTGCTTTGATGTAAATTTCCACCACGACAAGAAAACAAAACAATCCCAAGAGTTACTGAAAAGAAAAAGACTCCCCGAGCGTGATTACACGGCCCCCGCTATTGTGCCGAACATCTGCCGCACAATAACACGTCAACCGAAGCACGAGCACTGCCAGAATGGCGTGTTTTTACGTCACCCGAAAGGACAATAGAAGCTTCCACAGCGTGTGGCCACATCTTCCGTGCATGGCACTTTACGCGCGTGGCTTGTTGCCACGTCAACCGAGCATGCATACAAATTTTCCCGAATTTCCTATGGCGTGTATAGACGCTCTCCGATCCGCGGTGCAAAAAAAAATGCGTGTATACACGGCCTCCGACGCGAACTGGTTAACACTCCGATTTCCATGCATTGTTGATTGTGACGATATTGTCTCTTTAAAGTATTAAAACAATTAACCCTCCTACTTCTGGTGCCTTTTTCATACAAGTTGATGCACCATTTGAAACCATTCGCTTTTGTGGTTTTGGATGGTGAAATAACTGTACAGTATTGATTCCCCCAAATGGTTTTGAATGGTAGGTTAGCTAATACAAAACCTTGTTTGGATCTTTCCAAATGGTAGTACAGCTAATACAAAACCTTGTTTGGATACTTCTAAGTGGTGAATCAATGGATCCTCTATGCTGGTGACTTGAGTGGATGGTTTTGAATGACAGGTCTGCTATACCCTAAAGACCTTTGTGCCATTTTTAAGTGGCAATTACTTGTAAACTGGCCACCATGTGTTAAAACTCCATAGGGTACTGAGATGATGGATAGTCCACTTTATCTACATAATGTTTTGTAAACACTGCAGGTTTTGTTTTTCCAAGACTGTGTGTGTGGTACTTGAGGGTAAAAACCAAAGATAAGGCTAGACTATACTAAAAACAAAAGTGTACAAAATAAAATGGATAGCATTGAGTGTCGTGGAGTGTCGTGGCCCAGTGGTCTAGCTTACCGGACTCAAGTTCTGGTGTTAGCAGCAGAATGTGGGTTCGAATCCCGGCCGTGACACTTGTGTTCTTGAGCAAGACACTTAACCATAATTGCTTCTCTCCACCCAGGGGTTAAATGGGAACCTGTGAGGGCAGAGTTGGTTGATTAGCCCTATATGCGCTGTAATGGCAGCAATCGAGCTGTATACTCCCCAGGGAGCTGAGATGGTTTCAGGAATGATTTATGAGCCTTATGAGCAGGGGTAATAATATGCGCCTTGAGCACCACTCAGTTGGTGGATACGTGCGCTATATAAGTCCACTTATTATTATTATTATTATTATTATTATTATTATTATTATTATTATTATTATTATTATTATTATTATTATTATTATTATTATTATTATTATTATTATTATTATTATTATTATTATTATTATTATTATTATTATTATTATTATTATTATTATTATTATTATTATTATTATTATTATTATTATTATTATTATTATTATTATTATTATTATTATTATTATTATTATTATTATTAGCATCTTTTGATCTGAGCATGTTCCATTTTTGGAGGGGTTGAAATTTCTCTGTTATTGTATGTTTTTAATTGTTTTGATATTATTCATAGTTATTATATAACTCATTAGCAAGAAAACAAAGTTACAAGATTTAACAAAGAAATGCAAGGGTATATAAGGCCTGCTTCAAAGACTTGTACTTATGTACTAAGCTTCTGTGAATCTACTGCGCCAGAAAGAAAACACAAAACAAAACCCCAAGACACAACATTTTTTTATCTGAATCAACCATCCATAAAGACTCAATATTTACTAACCAGTATCCAGTGCATTTGAATGATAACCCACTGTGTAGTACCATGGAGGAAGGATTTTATGGTAGTACATTCACCATTTGAAACCATTTGGCTATGTGAAACACACCAAGGTGTAGTGTATCCACCATTCAAAACCATTTGAATGGTAGTAAAGCTTGCTACCAACACTTCAAATGGTATCACTGTGTGTGTATAAAACCAATGGGCATTTTTGAAAGTGGAAATTTTGAATGGTTTCAAATGGTGTATCAGTAGGAGGGTTAACCCTTCTAATCTGTCAAAATGTTGATATACTTGCCATGGTATATCTAGTGCACTTAAAAGTCAAACACTGTCAAACCTTACGTGTAGTAAGTACATTTACAAGGTTAAAATGAGTTGACTGTTTTTGACTGGTAATAAAGCATTGTCTGGTATTGTTGAGGGTGGTCAAAATGACAGTAAAAACCAGTCAGAAATGCCCCTGTGTGCACATTTGGGTAAACATGTATACATATAGCTACTTGCCACTAAAGTTCAGCTATAGTAGTAGGAGGGTTAATAGAGTATATCTGGTATAAAGTTGGTGATAGTATCAAAATGATAAATTAACAAAGTGCTCTCATTTATAGATAATTTCACATATGAATTTTAATTCAAAACACAATTTATTCTCTAATTTTGAAGCAAAGTTCCGACAGACCTTGCGCTTATTCATTATGTGACAGTTTTACTATTACAATAGAGAAGCATAACACCTTCACTTTCAATCAATTGGCATCTGTGGGTGACCAACTAAAAAGGTTGGTGGTCTGGGACCCATATCAAGCTATTGCCTTGGATTCCACCACGGATTCAACTGAATTTAAAAAATCGGATAGATGTGAAAATTTGAAAACCACGATCAGGCTGGCGCAGTGTGTGTGAATGCTGCCCTCAATATAGGGCTGTGCCGGGTATCCGGGTATCCAGATACCCGACCGAAACTGTCATTACCCGGTTTCATTTTTCGGTTCCAATTACCCGTAAACGACTTTTTAAAACTCGGACTTAACATTTGAACGGAGTGAACATAAATCTGTCACTCTTGAACAATGTAATGCTTACACTTTTACAGACAATTATCTTTAAATTTTCCATACACTTTTCTCCAACTGTTTGTGATACATTGTATTGAATCGTTAAGACTGCAAAGGGCCTGGCAGTGGCTGCTTCAAACAACTTATCAAACCAGCAGGCAGGAGGGAATGTTTGCCTAATTGTTTTACTTTAATAAAAAAACGACACAAGAAAAGATTGATTTAAAAGTCAGTTTTGCACCAAGCCTCATTAGTATCCATATGAAAAGGGCCTATTTAATTTTCTAATAGAATCATCATGATAAATGTTCGTAATATTTGTATTTCTTATTGTTTTTTGTTTGAAGAACAAAAAAATTATGATGGAGAACTGGAGGCCAACAATATTCCTTTATGGTGAGTAGTGCAGAGAGGATAAGTATTCAAAATAAGCAGTTAAAGATAAGGTATTGAATAATAACATTTATTTTAAAACTTACTCAGTGCAAAGCTAATGTTTTTAACCCTCCTCCTGATAGACCATTTGAAACCATTCAAAATTTCCACTTTCAAAAATACCCATTGGTTTTGTACACACATGGTGATACCATTTGAACAGTGTTGGTAGCAAGCTTTACTACCATTCATGCATTCAAATGCATAGAGGGTTCATTGATTCACCACTGAGAAGTATCCAAACAAGGTTTTGTATTAGCTGTACTACCATTTGGAAAGATCCAAACAAGGTTTTGTATTAGCTGACCTACCATTCAAAACCATTTGGGGGAATCAATACTGTACACAGTTATATCACCATTCAAAACCACATAAGCGACTGGTTTCAAATGGTGGATCAACTAATTGTATGAAAAAGGTACCAGAAGTAGGAAGGTTAATATTTACTATAAATAATTTTGTATGAGGTGCTTTCTGTTTGTTTGTCATTATAGTACTTTGTCTTGTTTCTGTCTATGTTTGTCAACAAAAGCCTCATTCACCCAAACCTAAATGTTGTCTTGCTGGACCTTAAACTTTCATATCTTTATTCATCGTAATATCTTAATATAATTTAGAGTAAGGCTGTGCTGGGTATCCAGGTATCCGGATACCTGACCGAAACTGTCATTACCCGGTTCCATTTTTCGGTTCCAATTACCCGTAAACGACCTGTAAAATTCGGGCTTAACACTTGAGCGGTGCTAACATAAAATATGTGACAATGTAATGTTTAGAATTTACAGATAATTTTATTTGTCCAGAGATTACACTCAGATAACACATTTGTAGTATTTTACAGACAGTTTCCACACACTTTCCTCCAACTGATTCAGTGTGATACATTGGAGCAAATGTTTGCCTATTGTTTGCAGTTATTGGATGAGTGCATGCTTTATGTCTGCACTGGGAGTGTGTGCCATGAGCTGTTAATAGGAGGGATATTATTATAGGGAACGTCCACATTAATTGTTGTATTATTAATAAAAAGTGTTGTTGAAATTGAACATTACAATGGGTATCCGGGTATCCGAAGTTTCTAGATTTCGGGTATCTAGTTCCAAAAATATGTCAGAGTTCTGCCCACGGTGGTCGGTGCCGGAAAACCCGCCCTGCACTCATGATTCCCCGACCACAACTGGCGGAATTTTCTCTTTTTCCGACCACTACCCATTTTCCAACTTTTTGAATTAAAATTGCCCATTTCCTTCCACATATTTTCAACAACATGTAAAATGTTGTATTTACCAGTAAAAAGTTGTATCCAAAGCCATAAGTTTCGAGTACTTCTAAGTTCTTTAGTTTGAGTCTATTATTCCAGCGAAATAATATTAATACCGCATTGATTTCGCAATGGTTTCCAGTTACGCTGATCGTAGCTTTACGCTTGGCATAACATGATACCAGTTTCATCATGTACATGTCGCGTACCCTATTCCATAGCGTTTAATACAACGGAAAATGAACTACAGAGTGAGACCATGCTATGCCGTAAATTGTTTTTCCACGACGGTAAAGGCATACACACTGTGCATTGGGGCCGCCATACACAGCGTGCACGCCTTTACCGTCGTGGAAAAACAATTTACGGCATAGCATGGTCTCACTCTGTAGTTCATTTTCCGTTGTATTAAACGCTATGGAATAGGGTACGCGACATGTACGAAACTTTGAATGGCATTTATTTTAAATGGATATTTTGCATCAAATTACCAGTAGCTATTGTAACAGCTGTGACCTCATCTTATATTTATGAGTGACCTTTGACCCTGTTTTCTACCCCCTCTCCCCGGCCGGTTTTTTTCCGCCACTAAAAAAATCCTGGGCAGAACCCTGATATGTACATGTAAGGTTAACTGATACTTATACACATGTTTGGTGTATGTATTTTAATGACTGCACTGAAATTAATGCATCAAAATTGAAAATTAAGAAAAAGCAGCAGTTACTGTCAATATGTTTATCGAAGTACTCTTTCTTAAAGTCAACATATGAATACAAACAATCTGAACGCATTTGCACAATTTTCTGGACACGACCCTAAGCTGAGCATTTCACAGTTTGGTTGTTTAATGTGTATCTTGATTCAAAGAGAGTAGGCCCTAAGCATACTCATAGAAGCAGTTTTGCCAACATTAGGGCCTACCAATGTTGTACCTTCCTTTCAATATATATCTTGATTCAAAGAGAGTAAGCATACTCATAGAAGCAGTTTTGCCAACATTACCGATGCTGTACCTTCCCTTCAATGTATATCTTGATTCAAAGAGAGTAAGCATACTCATAGAAGCAGTTTTGCCAACATTACCGATGCTGTACCTTCCCTTCAATGTATATCTTGATTCAAAGAGAGTAAGCATACTCATAGAAGCAGTTTTGCCAACATTACCAACCCAATACTGTACTTTCTCCTTAAAGAATTTGTTTTCCTTTCCACAAAGAAATTAATACTTTTCATATAAAAAAAGAAACTTACTGGGAATATCAGTGGCACAACCAAAAGGGGGGCAGGGGGCAGCCACCCCCCCCCAAAAAAAACACATAATTCTTGGCAAAATAGTGCATGTTGGTTAATTTACAAACTTGTTGGTATTTCAGATTGACATAATTTTTCAGTTCATTTGAGTTTTCTCCCAAAATGTTTTTGCTTCCCCCACTCTAAAAATCCTGGCTATGCCACCGCTGAGAATCACAGTTGGATTAGTTAGAAACACAGGTGTCTACCTGTATGTCAACTAATGGTTTCCCGATACGGGCCTACTGGTATCTCAGGCTCATTGAAAAAATTGGAATTTCAACTGGAATTTCAATCCCTTTTGGGTTAGTATAGTTTTTAGTAAACATCAACCATGTGAGCAATACTCTACTTTTTTCACCAAAATCTTGTCTGAAGTTGTTTCCCTTTTGTATTTGAAACCGAGATTAATCTAATACAACTCAAACATGTATAATGAAACTTACCTCAATGTACATGTATGTGTTTGATATGGTCAGTTTCAGATACAAACACTGAGCCAGCAGCTGTCAGGGATTGCTGGATCAGGACAGGGCTATACATAGTGAAAATTCCTTGAAGCTGAGCCCACACCCTGTCCATGGCGTCATTACATGTATCGTCCGATATAAAATAACCAATCAAATCCATCCATATAAATGTCATCTGTTATTTTTTTAACTGATAAAATTAACATGGATTGCATTGTATGCAAATTAGGGGGTTTCCATTACATCACCATACCAAGCACACATATGTATTTAATAAAAGGCGTTTAAATGTGAACATTGCCCCCCATGATCAATCTGAAGTACTGTACATGTATGCACATACTTTTATGCAATTCCCTCATTTTGTGATAATCTTTGACCTTAATTAGGTGTTCGGGTATATGCCCGAAACACCTCTTGTTTTTGTTCGGTTTTTTATTTTTAGGTGTTCGGGTATGCACCCGAAACACCTATTGTTTTTGTTCGTTTTTTTTTTTTTTTTACTTCTTCTTCTACTTCTTCTGCTTCTTCTTCTCCCCCATCTTGTCCGCAAACAAAAACATACTTGCAAACTTCACATGAACTTGAAACTTGGCATGTACTTAGAACTTAACAAGTAGATGAAACTCGAGTTGAGAGTGACCCCGATTTGACCTTACTTCCTGTCCAAACCGGAAGTCAAAGTTTAATATTTAAAAAAATCATATCTCAACAACCACAACAGGTAAATGGACATTTTTTGCACTATTGTATAGATTGTTAATTGTCGAAAAATATTTACAAAAACATGACCCCAATTTGACCTTACTTCCTGTCCAAACCGGAAGTCAAAGTTTAACATTAAAAAAAAATCATATCTCAACAACCACAAGAGGTAAATTCACAATTTTTGTACCATTGTACAGATCGTTAATTGTCAAAAAATATTTACAAAAAGGTGACCCCAATTTGACCTTACTTCCTGTCCAAACCGGAAGTCAAAGTTTAATATTTAAAAAAATCATATCTCAACAACCACAAGAGGTAAATTCACAATTTTTGTACCATTATACAGATTGTTAATTGTCGAAAAATATTTACACAAAGGTGACCCCAATTTGACCTTACTTCCTGTCCAAACCGGAAGTCAAAGTTTAATATTTTCAAAAAATCATATCTCAACAACCACAAGAGGTAAATTCACAAATTTTGTACCATTATACAGATCGTTAATTGTCAAAAAATATTTATACCCCAATTTGACCTTACTTCCTGTCCAAACCGGAAGTGAAAGTTTAATATTTTAAAAAATCATATCTCAACAACCACAGGAGGTAAATTGACATTGTTGTACCATTGTACAGATTGTTAATTGTCAAAAGTATTTACACAAAGGTGACCCCAATTTGACCTTACTTCCTGTCCAAACCGGAAGTCAAAGTTTAATATTAAAATAATTTCTAAATTCAGTATTGTATTGTATTCAAATAAACTTCTCGCGAGAACTTCAACAGACGTTAACATTTGACTTCTCCAACACGTCGAATTGATGACGTAACCATTTTAACTTCAACCGAACACCTTGTTTTTGTTGTGACAAAAACTTATATCTAGTTATTTTTTTTTTTTTACTTCTTCTTCTTCTTCTTCTCCCCCATCTTGTCCGCAAATAAAAACATACTTCCCAAGTTTAAAAAACCTTCAAACTTCACACATAGTTAGACCTTAACTTGTAGATGAAACTTAGTGACGTCATGATAATCAGGAAACCGCAACAGTGACGTCTCTATGTACATCAGTATTTCCAAATGACTGGAAAGCAGCAAAAGTTACTCCAATTTATAAGTCTGGTGACAAATCAAATGTTGATAATTATCGTCCTATATCTGTATTGCCTATTGTTTCTAAAATTATTGAGCGGTCTGTTCACGACCAGCTGTATTCACATTTAATGTCCAATAATATACTGAATGATTGTCAATCAGATTTTAGGAAACACCACTCTACTACTACCACACTATTGGATGTTCAGGATTACATTTTAAATAACATTGATAATGGTTGTATTACTGCTGCTGTATACGTATTTCTTGATCTCAAGAAGGCTTTCGATACTGTAAATCATAGATTGCTTATAAATAAACTTAATATGTATGGTGTAAGTGGGGATGAGCTATGCTGGTTCATGTCATATCTTGACAACAGAAAGCAAGCCGTTAACATTGGAAGTAGTTTATCCTCATTTCAAAATATTAATATTGGTGTTCCTCAGGGATCCATACTGGGACCATTGTTGTTCCTTATATGTAAATAATCTTCCAAATTGTGTAAATTGTAAAACTGTAATGTATGCCGATGATACTACCTTGTTATTTCGTTCATCACATCCAAATAGTCTTCAGGAGGATCTTAATAACAACTTTAGCAATATTGGAAAATGGTTCTTAGAAAATAATTTAACATTAAACATTAACAAAACAAAGTTAATGATCTTCGGTACGAATAAGAATCTGGATAAGTTCAAAGGGATTTCCTTAAACTATAACAATGATATAATTGAACGTGTTGACCATTTTAAGTACCTTGGAGTAATTTTTGATAACCAAATGACATGGCTTGATCATATTAATCATGTATCAGCTAATATTTCAAAAACGTTGTGGTGTTTTAAATCGTGTTAAATATAATTTACCAAACTGTACTTTAAAAATGCTCGCTGAAGCAATGATAATTCCTAATTTTGATTATTGTAGCCCTGTATGGTCAAACTGTAACAATGAACTAAAAACAAGGTTGCAAAAACATCAGAACAAACTGGCTAGAATTATTTTATCTGCTGATATTAGGACTCCAATTAATAACATGATGACTTCTCTTAACTGGCTTAAATTAGATGACAGATGGACTAACCAAATGCTCATAATGATTTTTAAATGTTTAAATGGTACTTCTCCTAATTACTTGTCTTCTAAATTTATATTTACTCATTCTGTACATAATTATTCAACTAGAGGTCAGATTTCAAATTCCCTTATTATTCCACAGTGTAACTCAAATTCTGGTAGACGTATGTTCACTAGTAGATCTTCCCAAATATGAAACAACTTACCACAAGATATTCGTATTAATTATCAGACCATGTCAACCAGTTTAGGAATAACGCTCTTACACTTTTACACTAAAATTACATGTCATCCATTGTTATTTATATTGTTATGTATGTACCAGTAGTTTGTATTATGTTATGGTTAAATTGTTTTGCCACCTACATGTACATGTACATGTACATGTATTTTGTGTATGTATAATTATATTCATTACTGTAAACCAGGGACGTGCACAGGGTTGTAGAGGGGCAGGGGCTCAGAGTCTGAAAAGGGCAGTGTAATTCCATAAAAAAATTTGGGCGTTTATTTATTAATAAAAACGCATAATATGGTTTTTAACATTACAATCAGATCAGATTATGTTGATGACTGGTTTTCATTTACAATCTGATCTGGTGGTGAGTGAGCCTATAGTCAAGGACCAAGTCCACCAAGTCTAATTATCCCCTTAAGTCTCAAATTTATAATAAACGTATCATATCACCTGATGAGATTATTCACATTTGTATTGGGGCAAATAGCTTACCTACCTAATGAAGTAAGTGTAGTAGTTGCTTTGAAGTAGGCTAACTGTAAGACATACATGTAGGTCTCGAGTGGGAGCGGGATGTCAATTTCGTGTTTCAGTGACAGCGTGTGCCTGCCTATCAAAGACGTATAGGCGCGCGCGGCTATGCGTGAAATCTAGTTTCGCGGAGGGGCACATGCAGGCCCGTGCACAGGAATATTAAGGGGCATCTCTGCTGACCTAATATTTATTCTAATTTTATTCTATCCTGACATCTTTCAACTAGGCAGGGCAGTCTATGCGCAACAGGAACTTAATAATTCATTAAAAAAAAAAAAAAAAAACCTTGGGCTAAAAAGGGCACTTTTTATACTAGGCAAAAAGGGCAGGGGCTCAAGCACCCTTTGGGACCTATGTATGCACGTGCCTGCTGTAAACATTGTACTTATGTCAGGGCCACCTTGGAAAGCAGTGTTTTTCACTGAATGGTGCTACCCTGAATAAAGAAAGCTGAAATAAAAATATAAAAAAATAAATAAAATGATGACGTCAAGCCAACATACATAATGACCCACATTCGTGAGTTAGAAATGCTAACTATAGAGGGCGCTATACAGCTTTAGTGGTCTTTACACAAAAATAGATTGTCTACAAAAAACACATACTTGCAAACTTCACATGAACTTGAAACTTGGCATGTACAGTGTACTTAGAACTTAACAAGTAGATGAAACACGAGTTGTGAGTGACCCCAATTTGACCTTACTTCCTGTCCAAACCGGAAGTCAAAGTTTAATATTTAAAAAAATCATATCTCAACAACCACAAGAGGTAAACTCAAAATTTGTGTACTATTGTACAGATCGTTAATTGTCAAAAAATATTTACAAAACGGTGACCCCAATTTGACCTTACTTCCTGTCCAAACCGGAAGTCAAAGTTTAATAATTTAAAAAAATTATATCTCAACAACCAGAAGAGGTAAATTCACAATTTTTGTACTATTGTACAGATCGTTAATTGTCAAAAAATATTTACAAAATGGTGACCCCAATTTGACCTTACTTCCTGTCCAAACCGGAAGTCAAATTTTACTATTTAAAAAAATCATATCTCAACAACCAGAAGAGGTAAATTCACAATTTTTGTACCATTGTACAGATCGTTAATTGTCAAAAAATATTTACAAAACGGTGACCCCAATTTGACCTTACTTCCTGTCCAAACCGGAAGTCAAAGTTTAATATTTAAAAAAAATCATATCCCAACAACCACAGGAGGTAAATTGACATTGTTGCACCATTGTATAGACTGTTAATTGTTGAAAAATATTTACAAAAAGGTGACCCCAATTTGACCTTACTTCCTGTCCAAACCGGAAGTCAAAGTTTAATATTTAAAAACAATCATATCTCAACAACCACAATTAAGAGGTAAATGCACAATCTTTGCACTATTGTACAGTTCGTTATTTGTCAAAACAATTTTACACAAAGATGACCCCAATTTGACCTTACTTCCTGTGCAAACCGGAAGTCAAAGTTTAATATTTAAAAACAATCGTATCTCAACAACCACAAGAGGTAAATTCACAATCTTTGCACTATTGTACAGATCGTTATTTGTCAAAACAATTTTACAAAAAGATGACCCCAATTTGACCTTACTTCCTGTCCACACTGGAAGTCAAAGTTTAATATTAAAAAAATCATATCTCAACAACCACAAGAGGTAAATTGACAATTTTTGTACCATTGTACTTAATTGTCAAAAAATATTTATACCCCAATTGACCTTACTTCCTGTCCAAACCGGAAGTGAAAGTTTAATATTTAAAAAATCATATCTCAACAACCACAGGAGGTAAATTGACATTTTTGTACCATTGTACAGATTGTTAATTGTCAAAGTATTTATACAAAGGTGACCCCATTTGACCTTACTTCCTGTCCAAACCGAAGTCAAAGTTTAATATTAAAATAATTTCTAAATTCAGTATTGTATTGTATTCACATAAACTTCTCGCGAGAACTTCAACAGACGTTAACATTTGACTTCTCCAACACTTCGAATTGATGACGTAACCATTTTAACTTCAACCGAACACCTTGTTTTTGTTGTGACAAAAAATTATATCTAGTTCATATTATTCACGTTCCCAGCCCTGCTTCCTCATAAAAGAGTTGCCACAGATTCAGGTCCAGTGTAAATACAGCGGGTTTCATCAAATAAAAGTCCAACGGTTTAGATTGTTGTCTATTTTGCTATGAGATGTTAATAATTGACAGATTTGACTTGTATTTCAGATTGTCTTGCTAAAGATGAACTAAACTGCATTCTGTAACCTCTAGATGTTGCAATTAATGAATTCACTCAACTTATGGCATACATCATGGTTGAGGTATGATACAATTGATATTCCAATTATCATTTCATAATCCCAAGCCATGAAGTCATGATACCCAAGTAGTATTTCTAGGATTACGCAACTGCATTCACCTCAAAAGTCTTTTTTTAATTTTATATATGGCACACATTTACACTTATGAGGCTTGGTACAGATGCACTCATTTCTGCGGCTGTGGAAACACTGATATTGAGTGCAGCATTCAAACACACACACATTGGGCCAACATCTATCCAGTTTTTAACCTGCTGTATTTGAATCCGGTTGAATCCATGGTTGAATCCGCTGCTTATAGCTTGATCTTGATTTTCAGCCCATTAACCCTCCTACACATTGAAGCCACTCCGATCCACTAAATTCTAAATTCTCTTGAGCAACCTTCAGTACATACATGTACAAGTCTGCTGTCCTTTCCAAGTAATCTTACAAAATCAACTGTGTGCCACCCAAGGCCACTGTAAATGTTTGAACATATTAGTATGGCCTGCAATGTATGGCCTGCAATCTCAGTGGTGTGACAGTGCACAGAAGGGTAACCATAGGAGGCCACTGGCAATAGCTAATGGCTTGGAGTGGCCATGGGTTGTTTCAAAAATTGCACTGATTGTAGGAGGGTTAATATTCTAATCTCACTTTTAAATTGGTGATTTATTGGAGTTGGATTTTAGAAATAATACGTAAACAAACGCAAACGTTTATTAAGTATTATAGCGGAATTATGGCGTAACTATGGCGTAACTATGGGGGGCACTGGGGGACACATGCCCCCCCAGCCGAGGTCTGTTCCCCCAGGTGCCCCCATTTTCCCCTGGAATTTTGAAAAAAATAGGTCCCCATTGAGGCTGCAGGATACAAAATATTCAAGTATTGACATGCCCCCCCTAGAAAAAATGGTGCAGCTCCAAGTGCACCCTGAAAATTGGACCCTAGTTATGCCACTGGTGCTCAGGGTAGAATGTCGTATCCGACTGCCACTTTTTCTCATTCAAAACAACCAATAATGTAATCTTACCTGCTCAGAAAAGTGGAGAACATATAATGGACATATACTTCAAATTATTCCAGGATATTTATTTCATGAAAAATCAAGCATTTTTGGTATACGATGACTTCCTCAGTCATGTCAGTCTTTCTCCCTAGCTGTGGAGACCGCAGCCCTACTACCCTGACTTTTACAACTTCTGTCATTAACAGACGGTAGTAGCTATCAACTCCAGTGTTAGTGACCAACACAGTCAATGTACATGCTCAGTGGCAACTATAATAGGATCCTTATATTTTGTGAGGGGAAGGATGTTTTTAGAAGGGAAATAAAGTCCGAAACCATCATAAAAGTGGATTTTAAAGGTAGTTCTCGCTTTCTGTACCCCGAAAAATCGACAGAATAATTTTTTTTAACTAGTGGCTGCAAAATAATTTTCCCAAAAACCTTTAAAAGTGGCGGTCAGATACGACATTCTTTATATATGCTTATTCATTATATGTGGGGGTGACCAACTAAAAAGGTCGGTGGTGAGGGTGGTTGAAAACTCAAACTCTGATGAAACATAAAGGCTACATGTAGTTATACAACTTTTAAGTTGTATGCTATAAGCCTTGAAAGGGACAATATGTCACAGAGCAGACTTTCAACAGGCATCTAAAACTAGCTCTCTGATTCCATGCCCTGTTGATCTTGATAATATCATATCCCTTTAAGTTTAATCAGAGTTTATCACTCCATGAACGCATACTGCAATGTTAGCTGTGCAGCACTCACATTGTTACATTTCTTTTTAACTTTTTAATTAATAACATCCAAACATATTAGTACCATGTATTTTATATGGGAAAAATAGCGTGGGTGAAAATCTTGAACGGTGCCATAACAAGTTTAAGCCAGGATCTCCATTTTTGAAGAATAAATGCAGAGTGGAAGGTCTTGGCATGCTTTTCCGTTGTAATTTTAGTAGTAACTGGTTGTTTTCTTTAAATCTGTGTTGAAGTGCTGTTTGACTTTGACTTGTGGTGGTGGAGTGACCGTGCAACATGTAGGCTACACTGCAGTTTGTATCCTCAATTTACCCTAAATGATCAACTGGACGGTAACTTACAAATGAAATTAGCAGTTTGGTGTTTCAGTTTGAGACTTGCATGAGACAATCCATTCTGTGAGCACTGTAGCCCTCTAATGGTGACAATGAATCCAGTCTTTGTGAATAGGGCATTTTATGGGTACCAAACCCCATTATTGATATATTTGATTCGGTGAGAATTCTTCCTTGGTAACATTTTACTGTAAATGGAGTCAATATATAGCATACGCTAACCGATGATAAGTGACTGCTGCAGTAGGCCCTCAACAGGGCGTGCACAGAATGGATACCAGACACGAGTGTACAATGACCCTTGGGACTCAGACTCAAGGTTTGTGACTCAGACTTGAGGGCAAAATAATCTGTCCAATATTAACCATTTTATAAACCCTGCAAAGGTTTATTCATTTGAAGGAGTTCATTTGTAGACATTTGGAAAATGTCTGAATGATTTATCATTGTAACAGTTATTATATAAGTTCAAAATCACTGCGGTTAAACAAAATCAATGCTAAGTGTGAACTATATATTTGTGTTGTTTTCCACCCTGGACATTGTCACATTGTGAATAATAATAATAATAATGTGTGGACTTATATAGCGCACGTATCCACCAACTGAGTGGTGCTCAAGGCGCATTATATTATTACCCCTGCTCATAAGGCTCTCATAAGGCTCATAAATCATTCCTGAAACCATCTCAGCTCCCTGGGGAGTATACAGCTCAATTGCTGCCATTACAGCGCATATAGAGCTAATCAACCAACTCTGCCCTCACAGGTACCCATTTAACCCCTGGGTGGAGAGAAGCAATTATGGTTAAGTGTCTTGCTCAAGGACACAAGTGTCACGGCCGGGATTCGAACCCACATTCTGCTGCTAACACCAGAACTTGAGTCCGGTAAGCTAGACCGCCGTACGACACTCCACTGAACGACACTCCACTGAATGTCCCCATATGTGGGTATATGGTCAACTCATGTGTAACAATCTCCAGGGTGGGTATGGTGCAGCGTGGGTGAGTAGGGGTAGGATAACAGTAGATAGACAGGTCTGGAATTCCATTCTTATAGGGGCAATTAAGGACACTATTACTGAGTAAAGGACACTTCCATTAGAATATCAGAATGTCTATGGGAACATTTTTAAGGGGCACCAAGGTCAAGACCAGGGCTACAGAGTCCCTCCATGGTCTCAGTGAAGTTCCAGACATGGAGCTAGAGATGCATAAGTACATACCTTTGCTTTCAAGGAGTCTTAGCAGTGTTGACAGAGGAGGGAATGTGGATGCAACGCTTGGTTGATCAAAAGTACCTGATTAACAAGAAAACACAAATTGAAATAACTTGCTTTAGGGCCCCAACAATTATTGATTAACCCTAACGTACTTCCCAAATCCTCCAAAATCCTCTTTGCTAAAGTGAAAGATTTTGAAGGATTGAGGTTACATGCTACATGCTCTTTGCTGAAGTGAAGGATTTTGGAGGATTGAGTTTATTAGGCAGACTTGCCTTTCCATGGTACATGTACATCCATGTTTGTTGAAGTGATTGCAAGGTCAGTGGACACTGTTTATTGCTCCATGCATGCAGGGAGGGTCCCTGGCCATGTACATGTATCACAGATTAGAAACACATGTGTGCATACATGACATGTGCTTGCTTTACTACTGAAGGATTTTGGAGGATTCAGGTTATGTGTAAGCAAATGGGCCTAGGGAGTTAGGAAGGATTCAGGTTATGTGTAAGCAAATGGGCCTAGGGAGTTAGGGTTAACCTGCAGTCAAGACCAACCATTGAACTGTTATTCCCATTCTTAAATGCCTGTATTGATTTCGTTTATAAAATAAAAATGTAATTTTTGTTGAACAAAGTCAAATAGAAATGGGCAAATTCACGTTTTGGGGACACATGAAACACTTCCAAAGTACATGAGTCAGGCACGTGATGCCAATCTTCGTCGCTCCGATTGGTTCAAATCCACGTCGCACATCACACAAAACCGCTTACGAACAGCTGGCACAAAGACGCTGCTCTGATTTTGATCAGTATTGTCTTTACCATCCGTTAATACACCCCCATGTGATTAGGTTTTGTCCAATGAGATTGTCTCAACTGTCTTGGGCATTTATGAATGGGAATAAAAGTTTGTCATGCAGTCTTAACCGCAGGATCAAGACCGAGGGTCATGACCACAGGTAATAAAAGACGTCGCCTTTGGCTCGGTTCTTTATCACCCGTGGCCATGACTCCAAATTTATCCAGCGGAACCCAAGATCAAGCATCAAACTTTTATTCCCATTTAAAATACTCATCAAAATTTTGTTTTCAAAATTTCAATATTTAGTGCCATTTGTAATGAAAAAAAAAAAACCCAGAAAGAATCTGACAAATCCAACATTTGAGAACGGATGATATTCCAACTTGGCCCGTGAGTTTGTGTCACATGATACACACTTCTATACTCTGATTGGTTCATTCCCACATGGGGCATACAGGAATGCACCAAGTTATGACTAGCTCCCTTAATATCAATACCATGTATTTTCATTCATACCTCAACCAGTTGACCTCTAGTAATGTCTGTATTAGTGAACTGGAGCAGACGCAGCATGTCCCTCTCAAACTGTCGTCTGATGGCGTTGAATGTCGCCCCCATGAGATGCTCCGCCATTAACTTGGACAGATCGAGGTTAGTCACATCCTTCGAGAGTTCCTTCATCACCTGAATCAAACAGAACGTTAGTATTCATCTTGTTGTCAGGGTAACAACATCCTATCTGCTCTATGCACATCATGGCCATCTGATGTTGAAAATACACCCAGTGTCTTGATGATAGAGCATTTTGGTGTCAAGTGACAATGACTCCACGCTTGGGACTCAAACTTCGACTCAAGCGTTTGTGACTCGGACTCAAAAGCAAAATGACCTGTTCAATATAAACCATCTTCAACCTAGGGAAGATTGCTCAACGTGAAGAAATTCCCTTGAAATATAATTATAATAAAAATAGTTTTTACGCATCATAGAATCGCAAATGGAGGCAGAATTGTCGAAATCTAATGTTGGTGGTCTGGATCCAATATTTGAATAAATTATTGCTAAATCTCCATATTTAAAGGACTTGTGACTCCAACTTGGCATTTGTGACTCAAGACTCAAGACTCGGACTCAGATTTGAGGACTCGAATACAAGTCTGAAAATAAGCTTCTAAGTTTGATCTGAAGTTGCTTTACCTTTTGGATGAGCATAGAGTCCCTGAGGTGTACAGTTACCAGGTGGATGAGAGCCAGTTTGACTGAGTGGCTGACAGCTTGGACCAGTATCTGTGGTATGGCATCTTTATTAATACTCACTCTAAACACTTTACCCGTGTCGGCATTGAAAATGCAGTCACCTTTAAGATAAAAAAACCCAATAATTTATTCCATGACAAATCTGTAGTGTGTTCATAATTTCATGGCAATGTTTAAACATGGATATATGCACTTATAAGGGGTAATATCGTCCCGATCAACAGGGCATTGAATCGGAGTGCTAGATTGAGATTAAACCCTAATCTACCCTAATCTTCCCAAATCCTCCAAAATCCTCTTTGCTAAAGTGAAGGATTTTGAAGGATTGAGGTTACATGCTACATGCTCTTAGTCTTTGCTAAAGTGAAGGATTTTGAAGGATTGAGGTTATTAGGCATACTTGCCTTTCCATGGTACATGGACATCCATGTATGTTGGAGTGATTGCAAGGTCAGTGCTTGGGGTCAGTGGACACTGTTTATTGCTCCATGCATACAGGGAGGGTCCCTGGCCATGTACATGTATCACTGAATTAGAAACACATGTGCATACATGTCATGTGCTTGCTTTACTACTGAAGGATTTTGGAGGTCTAAGCAAATGGGCCTAGGGAGTTGAGGTTAACTCATAGATTGAAAATAATACCCCACATGATATGATCATTATTACAGTTGCTACTGCATAAATAAGCCAGTAATTTTCAGTCACTGTGTTCTAGAATACCAAAGCCATGTCATGTTGAAAGTCCCCTCTGATCGTGACGCTACTGTCCCTATAAAGACTACTTCACTAATATACATGCACATATTGACCCACCATTAAACACTGTATGCCCCTTTAAAATTGATGTGCTTGCTGTATACGATACACCAGTTGTTATATTATACAGATGTAGTGTTGTATAGCATTTCTGAAATTTTCCCAGCATGTGAAGAATAGGGGTCCAAATTCCCAATTAAGTACTTGTCCAGAAAGAAGAATTAAAGCAGGGGTTATCAGTTGAGAATATCTCAAGATGTATGATCACCCAGGTACACGATATTTCTGATGCCATTTTATGAAGAAATGAACAGGCAGAGTTTGCCCAATAATCAACATTTTAGAATTCATATCTTTTTCAAATAGTATTTATGAGTAAATGAAGAACGAATTGGTAATAAAAGTGTAAGGCAACTTATTTGCATTTGTCAAAAAGGTGGTAAAAACGCCCTTTTGGAGGCCGTAAATCCCAATCACTTGGAATTTGGCTCCTGAAATTTAGTTTGTCTGAGTTTGAAGGATGAAGCTATGTTTTCAATTTTTTCAGCCAAATCTGAGGGAGGTCACCAGGGAGATGTTGAAAAATTTAGAGTGATTTGAAGACGAGATGATGTTGTAATTCACAATGAATTAATTAATGAGACTATATTATTACATTATCATTTTATTTTAATGAACATTCTCTCTCTTGTTTTATGTACAAGTGCAAATTATGACAGTTAAATACTTCCTGGTATATAATGGTTAAAGGGGATATGAACTTACCATGCTGTCGGGTTTAATTTGATAAAAAATTGATGTTACTTTTGTTTTTTGAAATTTATATCGGAGACATCGCGGGGCATCTCTGGCGCTAATACACAAATATTTTAAAAAAACACCCTCAAAAATTTTTGCGCGCAGTTCTGTTTTTTCCGTTCAACACTCTTCATACATTCAAGATGGCCGCTGTTTAAACCGCTGACCGTCTTGTAATTTTTGGCCTATATGTCAGAAAATTTTAAAAAAAATCACCTTTTGGGGCACCTAGAGTTAAACTTAAGGGAAAGATCATCATCAAAAAGGTTGCAAATATCGTCAATTTCAGCGCCTGAAATTTGAAGAAAAACCCCCGTTTAAAAAACGACCCAAAGTTGGCTAAGGATTGGGAAGGGGTGTCCCTGCCCCCGGTGGGCAACCCGGGCAACCTGCCCCACGTCAACCGTAAACCCTGCTTGGCCCGGACCGGTTCTCCCATTCCAAAAAGAAGGGAAACCCCGGTTCCCTCTTTTAAAGAAACGGGACAAGAGTTCGGGAAACCCAGTTTTAATCCCGGTTCCCAAGCCGAGTCCCAAAACCGGCTGGAGGAGTCCCATCAGAGGGGTCCGCAAAAACCGACTCTGAGGACCAACCCGGGTCCCATTGAAATACGCATTTTCGGCCCCAACTCAGACCGAGAAAGGCTATTAAATCCGATTCTCTTTGATGAGCGACCACAAAAACTCTAATTTAAAACCATCAAACTTGGAAGGTGCCCATCACACAGCAGACCTGATGCAATTCAAACCATATTTTTTATAAATTGGCCTCTGGATTTTGATTATGGAATGTTGTTAAAAAAAGTTGACAGCACGTGTCTTGAGAAGAGGGGGGATCAAGGGGCCCCCTATTATGGATAATCTTGGAGAAGTTAGTCATGTTTAGTGTTTTAAACTTTTAATGGGGATGGTAGGGGTTTGGACAATTGTTGCTCCCCCTCAGGCATGTAAAACCGTACAACACACGGTTGTATGCAAAGTTTTTAACGGGAGGATAAAAGGGAATCTAACAACAACGTTTCCATAAAAATTTCGAAACATATTTTAAATTAAAAACATTATCACCATTTTGGGTTTAAAATTGAAACGCATTCGTATCAGGGCGCAATGAAGTTTTAAAACTTTTAAAAACCCTATGTTTATTATTTTTTTTAATCTATATTTTTTTTGAATCTCTTGGAACCGGGTCCCACTGACGAACCCCCAAAAGTTCCAAAATTTGGGCGCCACCGAAAAAACACGATGGGGTCGGACCCCCTGAAATTTAGAATGAAAACGTTATATTTTTTTCTTAAAACATAGAAACAGGGGGAGGCATGATACGGGTGTGCAAGCCCGGGGGTTGCACACCGTGTTTGAAATCTTGGGCGGTCAATTAAAAACATATCCACCCCTTTTGTTTTTGGTTCTTTATGACCCAATTTAACCCTCCCTTTCCTTCAACTCAAGCATAAAAGCCCCCTTTAAAGAATACTCGTAATCGTGAGTTTAAAAAGATTTTTTTTGAAAATACACCATAAGTCATGTGTTGCTAACCCAAAAAAGGTTTTCCTTTTCTTTACTTTCAGTTTAAACAAAATGGCAATTTTTCGTCCCAAAAAAAATGGGGGGACTCATTATATTTTGGGGGTCCCCAAGTTTTTAAATTTTAATTGGTTGAGCTTTTTTATTTTGACTTTTAACCCAAACTGACCTTTTACGGCTATTTTGATTTAGATTCAAATTTCAAAAAGCTTTAATAATAATTAAAAAAACAAAAGCGAAATGGGGTAAATTTCCCCCTTGGGCAACTTTACACAAGGTAACCGACAACTCTAGGCGTGGACCCGGGTTTTACCCGCCAAATTAAAAATGAACTGGTTCCCTTTTAAAGAACCCGGGAGTGCATGATCGGTTCGGAACCCCAGTCCTTCAAAACCCGGGTTCCCCGAGGGCCCAACCGGGGGGGAGTCCCCCGAGCCGGCCCAGCACGTCGGAAAAATCCCAAAGCACGTTCTATATGGACGGTTTGAATCGGCACGTTAGGGGGTTCTTCGGCAACTCTTTCTTAAACGCAAAGGAAACGAAATTTCAAAATTTGGGAAAAGGAAAAACTAAAAAAATGTTCTTTTGGGTTCCTTACCCAAAATTTTTCAAAAAACAAAAAGTTATTTGTCTTTTCTTGCAATGACCGTTTTAAAACCCAAAACTCTCGCCCATCCCCGGGGTTAAGGTGACTCCATTTTTTCGGCAGCATCCCCAATCAAGATGATTATTTTTAGGTTCTGAAACAAAACTTTTAAAAATGGTTGTTGTTCTCTAAAATATTAATTAAAAATTTAAAAAAAAACATTATTTTTGTTAATAAGTAAAATTAGTATTTGAAATTTTATTTTAAAATAAATACTTTAAATTATCCCCTCTTTTGGGAAATCAGGGCCGGGGAAATAAATAAAACAACCAAACAAAAATCAATTATTGGGTAAAAAATAAAAGACATTTTTGCATTTATAAATTTTGATTAAAGCCAGCCCTTTTAAAAGATAAATAGCCTTGAACTGGCTTTAAAGTGAGAAAGGAATAGAAAAAACCCAAAACATGTACCAAAATGTTGAAAACCCCAACCTCGGTTTTGTTACCACAAACGGCCAAAATTGTTCTGGCGTTTAAAACTTGACCGTAGGGACTAAAAATATAAATCCTAGGCCTATGTCGATAATTAATTTCATAATTTGGGCTTTTAAGTTTTTTTATGTGATGGGGGCTGTCGGGAGCCAAATTTACAAAAGGTATATACTATATATAGTGATAATTAAAGGTTTAAACCTTTAATACGAACAAGAGCTTGAAATTCGGGCGAGATGTGGTGCCCTAAGTATTGAACCTACATGGAAGTGGTGGAAAGGCTTTGGCCAGACCTGGGGGAATCATCTCCTCATTTGGCCGCCCTAGTGACCCGATCATTATTAGGCTGAAAAGTTGTGGCCCCCACTTTCAAAATTCAATAAAGGGAAGAACACCCCCTAACTTTAAAAGAATCTAATTGAACATTACAAAGTCATCCACCAAAATATTATTTCCGATTTGAATTCTGCAAAATTTCCCTTGTCAGTTCACTTCAACGAGACAAGTACAATAGTCACTTCTCCATTTATCCATATCACGAAAAATAATGATGCAAATTTAAAACAATATTTCATTTTATCAAAGTTGACCTTCCCTTTATCAAAGATTGTGTTCCAACCCCGTATACATTTTAAAGTTGGTTTTTAGTTTTAACAGTTATAAATAACTTTCATGAACAAAATACGTAAATTTAAAAAACATTAAATGATATTTTCTTAATTTGATTTATTTAAATCTTTCTTTTTAATGACAAATTTATAATTGACTAAAAATTTATTTTTTTAAAAATATTGATTACAAAAACACAACGGTAAATATGAGTCAAATTCAAACAATATTTATTTTTATAAACATTTATATTTATTAAAAATTTTTAATTTACTAAATATTTATTTTTTCTAATGCGTGATTGCAATCCCAAATTTTGTAAATGAAACAAATTCAAACAATATTTATTAAATGGAGAAATTATTTAAATTTTTACAGCGGGTCTTTGTGATTATAAAAAATTACTAGTCCTTGTTTTTCAATCCTCAATAAAACTACAAAACATTCCTCTGTCAATACCTTTCTTATAAAAATTGCTTTGTATAATTTGCATGTGACAAATTTGGGAAAAATTGAAATCGATGCATCACTGAAATTCATATTTGACAATTGCCTACAGAGTGCTGATGTGTTTATTTTTATTCTACGATTTGAACCAATGGACAAAAAAATATAAAATAGATATAAATTTTTGTCATAACAAAAACAAAAGGGGTTCGGTTGAAGTTAAAATGGGTTTCGTCATAAATTGAAGTGTTGGAGAAATCAAATTTAACGTCTTTGAAGTTCATGAGAAGTTTATTTGAATACAATACAATACTGAATTAGAAATTATTTTAAACTTTGACTTCCCGGTTTGGACGGAAGTAGGGCAATGGGGGCCCTTTTTGTAAATACTTTGACAATTAACAATCTGTACAATGGGACAAAATGTCTTACCCCCTCCTTTGGGTTTTTGAGAAAGATTT